>CM055095.1:21351994-21439751 GCA_029204225.1 Diphasiastrum complanatum
CTTTAAGGTGAGAGGTGCTCTTGGGTAGCTCTGACCGAGTATCTTGGGGATTCGTCAGAATTAGCCAACATTATCCCACCCCTAATGTGTTGTAGGACCCATTGCAACCCATATTGGACGATATTGCTCCTCGGTTGGCATCTTTGATCGTCACTTGGAAAAGCGTAGATCCTCGTTCGCTTGCATAAAACCAAGTGCTTATTGTTGCTAGTCTTTATCAAAAAACTGCTTTCCACAATTTAACCAGAATGTCTTATTGCTACAAGTGGTTGACATTCTCAAAATTGGAGAGCTCCCAGTAGCTTCACAACTTGCATGCTTGGGCGCTTCCCACGTGTCTTTTTCTTTTATCACTTGTATCTGCCCTTGAAGGTTTCATCTTTGGTTTCTTGGCAGGTACTAACTTCTGGGAGGTCTACATCCACCATTTTGCTTTTGGGTGTTTTCGCAGTTCTTCTCTCATTCGAGGTTCCAGTCTTGTCGATGCTCTTTCCTGATAGGTAGCACAAATCTTGGTTATCAGTCTTCAAGGGAATGGACTCATTCACACATTGGTGGTAGAAACAGATTGGACAAATGGTTGGTGACGGCAAGGAAACATGATGAAGGCCTGGTGGAAGCGTGCAGGAACTGATAGCTGTACAATTGTAGCCTTGGACCCTCTCAATGTCGAGCTTTGACCACCACTTGCTGGGTGAGGAGCTCACTTTATTTGCAGGTTCATGGTTGTCTTCACCTTTCTTTTTCTGCAGCTCTTTCTTTCGATCCGTTACTTTTGGATCTCTTTGGGCTTCATAGGAGAGGAATCAACTATCATTTCTCCAGAGAGTTTCTTTTGATCAAGATCGATCTGACTCAACTGTTGTTTAAGTTTTGCCCTTTTCTCCTCAGCTTCTTTGCTTAATTTCTTATGTCTTCTAGCTGCTTCGCCTGTTTCTTAGATTTTCGTTTGGCTGATCATCCATTGTAGGTGGCTATTAGTCTCTGTAAGACACTTGCAATGATCTATCAGCTGCTTCGGTAAGACTATCAAAAATTGGGGATTTCTCAAAAGAACATTGAACTAACAATAAACAAACAGATGGAAGGTAGGGTGGAGGTGATGACATCGGTAGATAGTGTGGACGATAGGCATGAGGATGGGCGCAGACGTATGATAAGAGGCCAGTTGAAAGAGACTGATTTCCCAATGCTTGTGTTTCTTTTTTTGAAGGATCTTCATCGTGACTGGAATACTTCTTTTGATTGAGTCGCTTTGGATTGCCCATCTGTCTTCTTAGCCTTGTCGTTTCCATATTTGACTTGTGAGCTTGGTTGTTGATCTTGCTGATGTTGTTGCTGGCAGTGTACTGCTCCAGTGGATGCCTGCATATCCACTCTCTCCCCCCCCAAAAAAATTTGTTGATGGGGATGTTGTTACTGGTAACTGTTCATGCTCAAGATTGGATCAGCACGTAGTTGAAACATGTTGAACATGCGACTAGACTAAAGATTGAACAAATTTTAACTAAATTTGTTCCAATCTTGTTGTAGTTGACTAAAAAATGAATATGACGATGAGATTCAGAAATCAACTCTAATGTGGCAAAGATTTCTCAAAGTTTCAGGATGCCCAAAAATCGTAAACTCTGTGCAAGGTGATCTGAAGGTGGATATATGAATGAAAATGTATTCTTGAGATGCTCTACGGAAGACTCTCGTGCAGTATGTATTTCTCATGCAAATCAATCACACACTAGAAATGTTTCGCCATACACATTACATGCATTCTCAAAGATTTGCAAAAATCTCTGAGGGTCCGAACTACCATCAAGCTTTGGTAGATCTAGCTTAAGTGTACGTCTCTCATGATGAGCACTGTGGGTAGTAGAAACCATTAAAATTGGTTCTCACCTGTGAGGGTTCAGCATCATAAAAATGGGGTCGTGCGCGTGAGGACTCGGCTCTATCAGGTTCTTGTTCCTCGAATGGGTTTGTGGATGGCTCTTGGAGTTGGGACCGCATTCGGTAGAACCTATGACGTCGGATTTGTTCAGCTGTAGGGGACCTTATCTCGTATGGATAATGTTCTGGGATTTCAGAATTTGTATGTGGTTCCATTTGATAAGATCTTGTTTTTGTGATTTTTTGGGTATAGATTTTTTTTTTTTTGTATGAGGTCCAAAATTTGTCTGGATCGGAAAAAAAGACGACGTCGAAAAATAAAGTATAAAAAAACAGAGGACTCGAAAAAAGAGATGACTCAAAAAATAGAAGGCTCGAAAAAATTGTATCAAAAAATTATGCTGGTGACTCGAAAAAAGTGTATCAAAAATACAGGACTCGAAAAAACAGGTGACTCAAAAAATGTGTATCGAAAATTATGTAGGTGACTCGAAAAAAAGTATCAAAACAATTTGTGCTGGTGACTTGAAAAAATTGTATCGAAAATTATCTAGGTGACTCGAAAAATGTGTATCAAAAATTATGTAGGTGACTCGAAAAAAAGTATCGAAAAAATCTGTGCTGGTGACTCGAAAAAATTGTATAAAAAATTATCTAGCATTTAAGTGGTGGAGGCAGTCGGTGTGCGGTCTGTTGCGATGCAAGAGTGGATGTGGTGGGGATGCGGTTGCTACGGTTTAAGGTAGTCACTACAGTCCAATGTGGTCGTTACGGTTCAAGGACAGAGGTGGAAGGTGGTCTGTATGCGATGGAATGCGGTCTTTTGCAGTTCAAGACGGATGCAGTTAGAGGGTGTTCTGTTTGCGGTTGAAGGGCAGTCTGTTGCGTCTGTTGCGGTGCGGATGAATGGAGTTATAAGGTGGTCTGAGTGCGGATGATTGCGAGGTTATGGTTCAAGTGCAGAGGTGGTTAGAGGGAGGTCTGTTGCGATGGAATGCGGTCTGTTTGTGACTGGAGGGCGGATGTAGTTAGAAGGTGGTTGGTTGGCAGATGAATGTGGCAGTTTGCGACTCAATGCGGATGCAGTTACAAGGTGATTTGTGTGCGGGTTAATGCGGCGATTTGCGACTGCGGACGAATGTCGTTTGTTTGCGGTTCAATGCGGATGCAGTTAGAAGGTGATTTGTGTTTAGATGAATGCAGCGGTTTGCGACTACGGATGAATGCAGTTTGTTTGCGGTTCAGTGCGGATCAGTTAGAAGGTGGTATTTTGTGGTTCAGGGGCGGAATGTGGTTTGAAGTGGAATGTGGTCTAAAGGTGGTCTCTACGGTTCAAGGGCGGTTGCAGTTGAATGCGGTCTGTGGCGGTCTGTTGCAGTTGTGACGGGTGAATGCGATAGGTGGAGGTTCGTTGTAGTTGCTATGAGTTCGCTACGGGTGAATGCGGTCTATGGCGGTCTATTGCAGTTGAGACGGGTGAATGCGATAGGTGGAGGCTCGTTGCAGTTGCTATGAGGTCGCTACGGGTGAATGGGGACTGTTGCAGTTGAGACGGGTGAATGCGATAGGTGGAGGCTTGTTGCAGTTGCTATGAGGTCGCTAGGAGTGAATGAGGTCTATGGCGGTTTGTTGCGGTTGCGACGGGTGAATGCGATAGGTGGAGGCTCGTTGCAGTTGTTATGAGGTCGCTACGGGTGAATGCGGTCTGTGGCGGTCTGTCAGATATAACTCCGAATAGCGTCTAATATAGATCGTTGATTCAAGTTGTTGGATGTACCATCGATTCTAGGCCATCGAGTGTAAATGGGATGCAGATGGGTGTCGAATGAAAACAAGTGTAGAGGCATCAGAGGCAAACAGAGTCAGAGGGTATCAGATGCAAATGGAGATAGAGGGCATCAGTTGAGAATTGATAGAGTGCGTTAGTTGAGAATTAACAGAGTGCGTCGACTGAGAATTGATAGAGTGTGTCGGTTGAGAATTGATAGAGTGCGTCGGTTGAGAATTAACAGAGTGCGTCGGTTGAGAATTAGAGTGCGTCGGTTGAGAATTGATAGAGTGCGTCGGTTGAGAATTGATAGAGTGCATCGGTTGAGAATTGATAGAGTGCGTCGGTTGAGAATTGGTAGAGTGCATCGGTTGAGAATTGATATAGGGCTCCCTCCGGTTGAGATTTCACAAGGGTTCCAGTTGAGATCGGACACAGGGCACCCTCCGGTTGAGATTTCAGTGAGGCCTTCGGTTGAGATTTGAGTGAGGGGACGGGAGGAGCGTGAGGTTGGCATTGAAGGAAATCCAGGTCAGTTAGTGTGTTTGCTAACAATGAGGCAACCAACAGATTTGTGAGTGTATCAGCCCATGGATTTGGGCAATGATATAGCCATTGATGTGGCTCTATCCAGTTTGTAGAGACTCATATGTGTGGGAAGATTGGGAGTTTGTTTGTAGGGATCTGAGCGGGGACTATGTTGCAGTGCTTATGGATTTAGAATGCATTGGAGTTCAAATGGCAACGGTGTCAAATGTTCACAGATCCCCTGCTCCAGATGATCTGTTGGTTACTTCTTTGCTTCTTCTTCAGAACTGTTTTTGTCTGTTACCAGGCTGCATGGCATTCATTAGATATGTTCTTGATATTAGAATGCCCAACTAGGCAGAATGGACGGATTGACGTTGTAGTAATTTTGTTTAGCCTATCAGAGGACAACTCAGGGTTGTTCTCTCTTGAAAACACTCACATTCAAACAGAGATGCAAGCCATGAACATTCATTTACAGATCAGCATGCAGCCCAAATGAACGTTCAATAGATTCTACAGCTACCTACTCTAAAAATGAACTGAATCGGATCCTACACTTACTAAAACTGAGCTACGCTTGCATTAATCCACAAAGCTGAAACAAGAACTAATCTACAGCATTTCAGAGATCCAAGATTCAAGAAACCAACCAGTCTTTTGATTCTTGGACATCCCAAGATCACCAAGAACTAGAATGTTGGAGGATATGCAAGATTTATACCACATTTATAGCCTATTTAGTTTACCTAAATGCTGGTTCCTACATTAATCCACAAACAAGAAAAAAAGACTAATCCACTCTAGGAAAGCAACAAATCTAATCCACTCTACAATCCACAACCACACACAAAGGGGGAAGGGCAAGATCATGAATGCATCACTCAAGAAACAAGCATGATCAAGGAGCTCAATGGATGCACCAAACTTGTGAAGGTTCTTCTCATTTCAGCATGGAGTAGATACAATACACAAAAAACTCCTCTTCACAAAGAGGAAGTCTCTTAAATAAGTAAGAGAGCTCCTTAGGTGGCATCCTAGTGGAATTTCCACATTTCACAAACTACAAGTGGAATAATGCTCTCCACTAGAGGTCACCATCAAAAGGTGTCTCACTCTACTTTCTTTAAGAGGGGTCTACTTCCATTTATTACATTTGCCTAGAAATACTAGTTCCTACATGGTCATTCCATCTTTTGGGATTCATCATGAGGCTAACACAGTTTCTACTTGACAATATTAACTAGTATTCCTCGGCTCTCATACTCGGCTCTCAGTCTTCATCCATCTTGTCTCCTCAGAGACCTCCTCGGTCTAAGGTGAGAGGTGCTCTTGGGTAGCTCTAATCGAGTATCTTGGGGATTCGTCAGAATCGGCCAACAGGGCACATCCGTGCCATTCTAACCCTTTCATAGAAACTACGTATCTTACGCATATCCATGTTGTCTAAGACCATTTTGTTGGAGACCTCACTGTAAGGTTGTTGACAAGGATTTCTTTAAAAAATCATTTAGTTGATCAGCTTTATGGATGTAGTATCTTTTACTTTAGTCATTTTTTTGAAATTTCTTCTTGGAGAATAGTGTTCAAGGAAAGTAGATATAAAGAAATGCTCATCCCTTTCTTGTTCGTGCTTTGTGGAATTCGTATAAAAATCAATAACGAGAAGTCATACCTGAATGTTTGTGGACGAGGCTTTTTGGGAGGTTGTCATTGTTGTTTTTTCATAAAAATTTTCTATTTATATCATAACGACAAAAAGATAGTCTTTTCAATCCATAGCTATGTTTAAAAGTGATGTAAAAACGCTTAGATAAAGTGTACATAGTATGCTAAACTGCTTGCTTTGTGAAATCTCGGTAGGCAGTATACCTTTGCTTGGAGACGATGACACTTGGTTCTAATATGAACCAGACTCTAAATGATAACAGACTGTAGTAACCAAACAATGCTACATTATCACATAAACCGATAAGCATTTAGTATCGTGAATTGAGCATAAGGTGATATTTGAGAGAAAGCTAGGTCGTTTTAGAAGGTGCTCTATTTTTCGGATGTTTTCAGCATCTCCCAAAGGTGCAAGAAGTTTGGCAGAGGAGTCTTTTGCAAGTTCGATGGAAGCATCGATCATGTATTGGCGGATAAAGAGAAAAGTTAGGTGTGATTTCACTACATCCCTAGAAGGTTTATGAAGGCACATGAAGAATGCATTCATTTGATTTTGGAGGGAAGAGCACCAAGAAAAAACTTGGCTAGGTTATTCATCATGAACTAGATAACATGGTTAAACCAAATGATGGAAGAGTTATTTTTGCATTTTTCACCACATCTACACTTGAAAAAAGGTCTTTTCCAGTTCTAGATTCTGGCTTGGTGTAGGTTTATTCTATTGAAGCCGGTCTCAAAGTAGCCTCTAATTCTGGCCTAGGTTTGCTCAGAGGGGCAGCGAGAGGGTTCAAATTTGTTCATACGAATGTTGGTGTCGAAAGAAACATGGGTCTCAAGTGAAGGATTTTTATGCAGGACGGCCAACTTGCAAACTTGTATTTCTTTTTCTGTCAAATGAGTCATCATGATCCAAAGATCGATAAGGATGGGTGCAAGGAAATCGACAAAAGGAAGACTCCAAAGATTATAAGACGTGAGATTGGATTTATACTCAATAATTCTGCCAGGAACAAAGGGTACTTAACAACTTTTAGAATGGCAGAAGAAATGTCACCAATGTCGCAAATGTCTTGAGAGAAGATATCGAGTTGAGAGGCACTATCCTCATCAAGGTCATCGGTAAAGACTAGAGGGTTGCGGTGATAGAAGAGCATCAGAAACAGAAGGGGAAAGGATAGCAGGAGTAATACCATTTTCATTTTCCAAGCACATGAACACTTTTCTAATGTGCATATTACAGAATTTTCCTCTTCTTCGAATTTTTCCATGAAATCATTAAGACGACTGTAAAGATTTTCCACTAAGCTCAAAGTGTCTTTCTTCTTATCAAACTCAAGATAAATCTTTACCCAGTCAATAGTTTCAGGCAGATCAATCAGACAAAGAATCTTATCCTTAGGTCCAGCAGAAGAACACGTAGCCCTATCAGTGTTAATGACAAATTTATGCATCTCAACGGCCTTTTTCATATAACAAATCAGTGTCCAAGCAAAATGGTTAGGCAGAGGAAGGGGCTCCCCATAACTCAAAGAGACAACATCTTGAAACCATCATGTGGACAAAACCATAAAAATAGACCTTTGTTGGAATCGGATAAAAGGTAAAGGTTTCAGTACTATCCCAACCAAGGAATAGTCGGATTTACACCACTAGGATGCATGGAAAGAGATACAAGACTACACTTAGTTCCTCTTGACAAAGCAAGAGTGAAACCTTTTGAAGCCTTTATTCATAATCCAACAAGGTAAAATATACTTGAAAAGTAAAATAAAGTACTAAAAAGTACCATAAAGCATAACCACTCTCAAGACGTCCACAGCTGATACCTGCCACCATTCCACAAAACAAAATCGCACAAGTTACTTTAGTGAGGAAGACATGTGTCATAGCTACACGTCAGTTGTTATTCATGTCCAAAAGAAGTTATACTGCTTAACATTTTTAAATAGCATTTCAAGTCATAGTCCAATCTTCCCAAACAATAAGTGTTTTAGCGATAGGCCAAGCCCCAATATTACTGTATTCGGGCGAGTGCCATGTTGATCAGTTTATGGGAAATTGGTCTATATCTATTCATTTTTAGTCATAAAATTTATTCATAGAGTATGAAAATTTTTAACCGTTTTCAATTTGCTTAGCCAAAAGACGTGGAGTAGACACATGTGCTGGTATTAGGGCATATCCATGCCATGCTAACCCAAGTGACCCTTGCAAAGCAAGATATGTCACGCACTACTGTCCATACTCTTGAGCATATCCATGCTTTCTAGTTGTATCTCACCAAAAGTCTAAAGTAACACTTATTAGGGTAAGTTTAAGATTTACGATGATTGATTGTATGATTGTTTCTGCGCAAAACCATGCCATACAGAAATCATATATAATATATCAACTATGGTATAGGGACATTACTTTGGATAGACAAAATTAATTATTAGTAAGAGATTTCCAAAGTTTCTACAAGGTATTAGGGCACATCCATGCCATTCCAACCCTTTCATAGAAACTACGTATCTTACGCATATCCATGCTGTCTAAGACCGTTTTGTTGGATTTCCCACTATAAGGTTGTTGACAAGGATTTTTTAAAAAATCATTTAGTCGATCAGCTTTATGGATGTAGTATCTTTTACTTTAGTCATTTTTTTTGAAATTTTTTTTGGAGAATAGTGTTGAAGGAAAGTAAATATACAGAAATGCTCATCTCTTTCTTGTTCGTGCTTTGTGAAATTCATATAGAAATCGATAACAAAAAGTCATACCTAAATATTTGTAGACAAGGCTTCGTAGGAGGCTGCCATTGTTGTTTTTTCGTAAAGGTTTTCTCTTTATATCATAACGACAAGAAGATAGTCTTTTCAGTCCATAACTATGTGTGAGAGTTATGTAAAAATGTTTAGATAAAGTGTACGGAGTATGCTGAACTGCTTGCTTTGTGAAATTTCGGTAGGCAACATACCTTTGCTTGGAGTACGATGACGCTTGGTTCTAATATGAACCAGGCTGTAAATGATAGCAGGTAACTAAACAATGCTACATTATCACATAAATCGATAAGTGTTTAGTATTGTAAAGTGAGCATAGGTGACATTTGAGAGTATGAAATCATTGCTAGATCAAAGAGTGTATATATTTTCTTTAGATTTGAGCCAAAAAAGCATCCTTCTATCCATCGCTGGATAATAGAAGGTATGTACATATTAAAGCATCAAAGAATGAGGAGTGTTTTAGCTTGATGTCCATTGTTGGACAACAAGCAATTTAAATCATATATAACCATAAGTAATGCTCCTACTGCCCATTGCTGGACAATAGGAGGAGTGTGTGCAAACAGAGAGAAGGTAAAAGGAGTTCGATGTCCATCGTTGGACATGATACACCTCAACCTTGTGATCCATCATTTACAAATGGAAGAGTATGCAATCTATCCATCATTGGACATATACAATCATTAATGCTTATTTAGAAGCCTCAAGAAGGCAAATGAAAATGCCTTTCCATCGCTACCCATAAAAGATGTGAAATAAAACTCTCAGATGAGAATGCAGCTAGTGATTCATCGCTGTCATTAGAACATTCCTACAAAGGGATGTAAACAAGTCAGATGTATCTATCACTGCCAGTAAGGTACGATGCAAAAGTATCCATTTTATGAAAATCGCTCAGTCTGTCATCGCTGGACAGGTTACCATTCCATCATAAAAAAGTTTAGACAAAACATCCTTTGATGAGTAAACTTAGCCATATCTGAGAGTAAGCTTAAGAAAGCATCATACTGAATGCTACAAGCATGAGGAGAGTGAGCTACTGTAGTAAAATGTTGAATCAAGAAGCACTTATTGTATGAAATCTTTTGCCAAGTGATGAACTGGTAGGGTGCATTTGTAGTAGCAGAGAGAGAAGCAAACTCTTCACGGTGTAGTGTGGAATAATCGTCGAAACTGCATGTTTTATAGTGTCATGCAGTGTGGTTTCTTGGAAGGTACAAGTGGAAGAGGGAAAATTAATTTCCCTCCAAATAGAATTTTAAAATTTAAAAGTCTTGTAGTGTTTTTTTGAAATTTAAAGTGGGAAATCTCCTTAAATAAGCAAAAGAAAACTTTCTTTTATGCAAGTATAGAAGGTTAGTTGGACCTTGTATTTTTTAAGAAGCGATGCGTCAGTTGATGTCCACTTGTTTGATAGCAAAGCAGGGTAGAAATAAATGAAGGAGCATCCATGAGAGAGAGAGAGAGAGAGAGAGAGAGAGAGAGAGAGAGAGAGAGAGAGAGAGAGAGAGAGAGAGAGAGAGAGAGAGAGAGAGAGAGAGAGAGAGAGAGAGAGAGAGAGAGAGAGAGAGAGAGAGAGAGAGAGAGAGAGAGAGATTAGACAAAATACTAGGAAGCCATAAAGGGCGTAATCATACTAGAAATAAAAATGTTATCATTTAAATATCAAAATCTTGCAAATGACAATAATAATGAGAAAAAGCTACACAATGTTATCAATGATCCATACAAGGCCACGTAAAGTGACAAAGTTTAGAAGGATTATGAATCTTTGTTTCTTGACTCTAGTGCAATTCAATATATGACACCTAGGACAAAAATGGTTTAGAGTCTTCTTGCAAATGAGAAGGGTTACCGTTTTAAAACCATGCTAAATAGTCTTCACTTTAATATGATCTTAAGCACTACCTCTAGTGAAAATATAAAGCCAAACTATCTACATCACTATGGATGAGGGTGAGGGTGAGGGTGAGAAACTAGCAATATTTACTTGGCTTAGTTTTCCTATCTAGATGAAAAATGAAAAAACACGTGAAATTTCTCAACATACTAGAGAATATCGAATTTAGAATAATGAACATCTGCTCACGAAACTTTTAAAGCGAATCCACTTATATATATATATATATATATATATATATATATATATATATAAGTGGTAGAAAATGGATCCACTTAGCCATGGCCAATAGGGAAATGATCTACTTATTTGGCATTACAAACATTGATTGATTCTAGGATGAGGTCCAAGTCTAGTCCTAGTCCTAGGCTGATGTTATTTAGAAAACGAAGCAAGACAGAAGTTCAACATATATGTAACTAAGGCAAGACAAAAAACAAGAAGAATGCAACATACCAATTGTAAGAGAAAGCTCCTCAAGATCTTGCTTACAAGACAACCAACGAGAAGCCACCAATCAATCAACAGTAGCCTCACCCCCCAAGCCACAGGATTGTAGTGGGTTTCTTTCCTAGCCTAACCTCAATCCAAGATCCAAGCAATCTAGCATCATGGAGAAGAAGTCAGTTGTCACACGTAGGTTTGTTCCCAAGGGAGCGATAGCATATCTCAGATTTCAGCATGAATGGAAGATCCACATCTAACTCTAACATCCGTTAACCCTAAGCATTTACATTACATCCATTAACACTAAGATCCACAATGATAATAGCTTACTCTTTTTCTCTCTCTCCCTTTCTCTCTCGTAAAAAACATAAGAATTGGCAATCTCAATAACATTCAAATCCACAATTAGCAAATACAACAAAAACATGAGAGATGGAGGAAAAGAGATAGAGAGCAAGGATATTCACAAGTCCATTCCATAAGAGAACCAATCTGTTTGTATTGAAATGAAGATCTGAACATGAGGAGCAACTCGAGTTTGCCCCTATTTATAGTGGAGAGGAGGGCCTTGGCCTCAAAATCCTATTGGCCCATTTCTGTCTCCCTAAATATTTAAACTTAAAAAGAGTGAGAACTCATTCAAAAATTGGAGGGAATGTTGGAGGGTTTGTGGATCCTGAGGCAACCCTAACCCTAGTTAGTAAGTGAGAGGGATTTGGCACCCTGCATGTGTAAGTCCAACCCGATGATCACATAGAGATTTGATTAATTGAAAGTCAATCAAAGGAACTTAGGCCTTTTTGCGCGACTTTTAATGTCGCAGGGCCTAAATGTCAAGTTAGTGCATAAAGTTGGGTTTCTCTCCAATTTTGGATGGTTCTCACTCTTTTTTAAATTTGAATAATTAGGGAGGTAGAAGCTGTGGGACAATCGAAGGAAAATTGCTCATAACAGAATCAATTCTCAACACAGAGCTAATAACTTTTTGCCCTCTTTCAGGAAATGTTCGCCAAATTACAGGAACCTTTGGTTTTGATCATAGAACCTTCAGTTTGAAGGGCGAACAATCCTTCCCAGCAGATTTCCAGAAACATCAGAAAAACCACCAAAAAATCACCAAAACCCTAAAAATATAAAAAAAGAACTTCGTTCGATTCACTGTGGATTCAGATCTATCTACTGCCAGATCGGCGAAGAATAATATCAAAAATAGAAGGTTTTATAGAGGATCAGTTGTCATACTGCTATATTTTTGCCAAAAAAAAGTCTCTTTTTTGCAAAAATATCACTATTACTCTTGATTCTTTGCCAGAACCTTCGTCGAGTTTTCAAATTATTCTATTTATAGTAATTTACTACTTTTGAGTTTGGCGAACATTCATTCTATCTGGATCATAGAAAATCTCTATTTTTACCCTCGCCAAACTATAGAAACTGTGTTTTTATGTGTCAGAAACCTTCGCCAGATCTAGCTTTATCTATGTCAGATTTTTAGTCTGAGAGTTCGGTGAAGGTTATTTCCATAGAATTTGTCAGAAAACCTAATCAGAGGGTTTTAAACATTTGCAAGAGGAAGATGAACTTGAAGTTGCTAGAGCAACAGCCGAAGTTCATTCTTCACTAGTGCAACCACCGAATAATTCACTTACAGATATGAATGCTCAGTTGCATCATCATGAAGAACCCTTCAAGATGACTGAATCGGAAGCACCGCAAACAGAACTGCTCATGAATATTTTGTCTAGTAAGATCAATATCTTGTTGGGAGAGTTCCTGAAGTTGGTGCCAAAAGCAAAATAAGTATTAGCGCAAAAGTTAACTCAAGCTGAACCTGAAGTCCATCAAGAGTCACTTCTTTGTGCCGGATTTGAAGAATCTAATGAAGTACTCCATGTCGGAGCAGCTTGGGAAAGTGAACAAAAACATATCACTCTGCCGATACAACACAAGCAATATTCTAACGAAGTAGCCGTGATAGATGGCGGTTCGGGAGTTAACTTGATTTCTACAAAGCTATGTGCAAAATGGGGCCTTACAAAGATAAAGCCTATGCCTTTTGCCATTAAGCTGGCTGATCAAACGACAGTTCGTCCGCGAGGAATGGTTGAAGATATACCTGTCAGAATTGTCGGAGTACAATTCATCATTACTTTCATAGTAATGGACTTACCGGAAGCACCAAATGTCTACCGAGTCCTATTGGGATGCCCATGGTTACGAGTTGCACAAGTAGTTCTTAACTGGGGTACCGGGAAAATCACTTTTGAAAATCGTGAACGTGCAGTCGAGGCTGATCCTGTAACTTGGACTATCAAACCAGTGGTTCAAAAAGAGGATGATGATTCATCAACAACGGATCATACTTGTGACCGACCCGTAAAAAATTTGGGAGCTCATTACGACTCTCAAACCGATATTGTCAACTGGAATGAAGCTCTTGCAACGATTGACTTTACATCAGGTTATATGTGTCAACAAGATAATCAATCCGATTTGAGCGATATCTCATTATTGGATCGAACCTTGGATACATCGATCACTTTTCCATGGAATGTGCTGAATGTAGCTTGGATATCATACCTTTAATACCTGATGCAGTTCCAAATGTTACAAAGTTCTATCGCCGTAATCCTAATGTTGCGGATCTGATAAAGAAAAAGCTTCAGAGATTGCTTGACGCCGATTTCATTTATGAGATCGAACATACCGAATGGGTTTCACCGATTGTCATTGTTCCTAAGAAGAATGGGAAATTGAGAATTTGTGTGAATCTCAAGGCCTTGAACAAAGTGACGTGAAAGGATCACTTTTCGTTACCTTTTATTGAAAGCATTTTGGACCGCCTTGTTGGAGCGGAAGCCTATAGTTTTCTGGATGGATTTAGTGGATACAATTAGGTCAAGATTGCACCTACAGATCATCACAAAACAACTTTTGCAATAGAATGAGAGACCTATTTTTACAAAGTAATGTCGTTTGGACTCTGTAATGCACCAAGTTCGTTCCAAAGAGTAATGCAATTTGCTTTTAAAGATTATCTACAAAAATTTCTTGAAATTTACTTGGATGACCTTGGAGTCCATAACACAAATACAGACCAGCTAGATCGATTGGAGAAAGTATTTGAACGATGTCGCAAGTATCAAATTTCCCTAAATCCAGAAAAGTGCCAGATATGGGTTTCCCACGGAGTTGTTCTTGGACACGTGATATCAAGACATGGCTTTGCCACAAATTATTCTAAAATCAAGGTTATTGTGGAATTGCCACCGCCAACAACAATTCGTGGAGTTTATGTGTTTATGGGTCATGCGAACTATTATCAAATTTTTATTATCTTCTTTGCGGATTTAGCAAGACCTATATACAAACTGACTATTGTTCCTATTTGGACAGTAGAGGCGTTAGAAGCCTTTGAAAAATTAAAAAAAGCATTTACTTCAGTATCGATATTGTGTTCTCCAGATTGGACGATTGAATTTCATGTTCACACTGATGCCTTGAAATATGCAATTGAATCAGTTTTGACGCAGTCATGTGAATATAAGAAGGACTATCCAGTACGATTTGCAAGCAGGCAGCTTACAGATCCAGAGAAGAACTATTCCACAACAGAACGTGAAGCATTAGCCATGATTTTTTATGTACGGAATTACCTCATGGAAACGCACATTGCATTTTAAACGGATCACTAGCCGTTACTTTACTTGGTAAACAAGACGTGCAATACTGGGCGTATTGCAAGATAGTTACTATTATTGACTGAATTTGACTTTCGAATTGTGGTTTGTAAGGGAAAGCAACATTATCTAGCCGACCACGTTTCGCGAATTGAATCCGCACCAGTTAATACTGAAGTGGATGATGAATTACCAAATGCTGCATTATTCTATGTAGAAGCAGTGCCTGAGTGGGTAGCGGATATTGTTGAGTACTTGATGCGAGGACAACCGAATGACTCTTTGACAAAAGTACAGAAGAGAAAATTGATTCATAAGGCTCAATCTTATCAATCGATTGTAGGACAATTGTATCGTTGTGGATTAGACAATATTCTATGTAGATGTGTTTTACTGCATGAAATATCAGATTTAGTCATGTTTTCACATGATGGCATGGGCGGAGGACACTTCTCTACAGATATTACTGTCGCAAACTTTTGCAATCAGGTTGTTGGTGGCCTACGCTTCATAAGGACACAAAAAATTATATTCAGACATGTGATGTTTGCCAGCGAGCACGACGGCCTACTAGACAGAACTATGAACCCTTACATCCGGTTTTATCACAAGCGCCATTTGAAAAATGGGGACTGAATTATGTTGGTCCTATTTATCCTGTCGCACGAGGATCTCAGGCCCAATACATTATCGTAGCAACTGACTATATAATCAAGTGGGTTGAGGCCAAAGTTGTCAAAGTTGCTGATGCGAAATCTACGGCCAAGTTTCTTTATGGAAATATTATTATCACATTTGGATGTCCGATCGAGATTGTCAGTGACCGGGGTACACACTTTGTTGATCAAATAATAAAGTGTTTACAGAAAGATTTTTTTTTGTAATACACAGATTTAGTACTCCATATTATCCTAGAGGGAATGGCCAAGCTGAATCTTCCAATAAGATTATCTGCACTATAATGACGAAAATAGTTGAAGCGAGTTGGTCTGATTGGAAACATAAACTGCATGCAGCATTATGGGCATTCAAAACCGCTTACAAGAGTAGTACAAATCAAACACCCTTTCAACTTGTTTATGGTCAATATGTTGTCATGCCGATTGAATTTCTAATACCATCTTTAAGCATAGCAGCAACAGAACGGTTAAATGATGATAAGTCTTTACAACTACGTCAAGAAGCTTTGCACAAATTGTGTGAAATAAGATTGATGGCAGTTCATGCGTTAGCAGCAGAGAAAGCCCGTCGTAAGGCATGGCACGATCGTCATTTACACAAAAAAGATCTGAAAGAAGGAGATCTAGCACTGATGTACAAAACCAAGCTGATCAAGGAGAAATTGAAGTTTACCAGTGAAGGCCCGCATAGAGTGAAGGAAATCCTGAACTATGGAGCAATGATTCTTGAACACTTGGACAGAAAATGTTTTGATACTCCTGTGAATGGCAGCCGATTACACAAGTTTTGGTAGTCTGCTCCGCCAGTTCAGCAAGCATTTTTTATTTTTATTTGTTTTTTAATTTCTTGTTTTCACTACTTAATTGTTAACTTCTTTTGGAAAAGACAATGTGAAAAAAAAAATGAAAAAAAAAATGAGGAAAGACTGATGAGCAAAAGTCAAAAATATCATCAGATCATAAAGTAGTCAGATCTTTATGGAAAAATGACTTAGGAAATTACTTTTTTGGTCATTTTTTGCACAAATTGTGTTAGAATTGTTCGTCGAGTTTTCAGCAGCAAGATCCACCTCAGTTATACCCCTATTGAGTTGGGCGAACGTTCTTTTCACCAGTTACTACATGTTTTTGAGTTAGGCAAATGATCAGCAATATGTCATTTTGGGAACCTTCGCCGACCACCTTACTCTCCTCAGGAACCTTTGCCGACATGCCAGATGGATTTAAAATACCAAAATTAGGTCGGCTATAGGTTCAGCTCCTGAAAATTTGCATTTTATGACAGTACTTGGGCGAAGGATCCTCTTGGGCGAAGGTTCGTGCTTCGCCAGACCTGAAAAACGTTTGTCGGATAGCCATAAACCTTTGATGAGATTTTTATAGCCTATTTTCATAGTACTGAACAAGCCTGCAAATACTGGTTCAAAACTGAACAGCCAAACTAGTATTCTGTGTCATGGACCCTCCAAATTCACCTATAAGTTGGCTAAATTCGATTCATTCCTCACTTGTGCTAGCGAAGCTCTTGCCAATTTTTCCAGCGACCAAAGCCTTCAAAACTTTCCATACTGTTTTCTGATATACACTCGCACTCATTATTAGATGGGAGTGAGAATGAGATGAGGATGAATGTGAGTGAGAAGATTGATAGTGTTTAGGATTTTTAGTTCATTGATGGATGTTAATAGTATGTGTTTTGTGATCATAAGTTTTAAGATCTTTTTTGTTTGTGATGTAGGTTTGGATATAAAAAATGAAAAATGAGCTTTCATTGCAAAGGATTCAAAGATCAAATGCATGCAAAAGGAAAAGCAAAGATTGCAAAACAATGGAGACTTCGTGCAAGCATTATAGAGAGAAGCAAACAAGGCAAGTTAAAACTTTGAAAGTGAGTCTTTTTGTCCTTGAGAGACCTGTTTGTTTATGTTAGGTGAGAGAACCAATATTTTCATCATGTAACCCATCAATTTTGACTCTGGAACACTGCCCATGTGTGAGCGAGGTTTGTGCTTGGGTGGCTCTACCACCAAGAACCCATCAATTTTGACAAATAGCTTTTTGCATGCCCAAAAAGCTTTTGATCACTATGTGATGATGTCCTTTTGTGGTGTGGGGAGAGAACCCCCACACCCCCCCCCCCAACACACACACACACACACACACACACACACACACACACACTTTTGATTCCTTTGTGTTCACGAGCATGTGCTCTCTTTCCCCGTGTTTATTCCAATAGCTCATTTTTTCTCTCCAACCTCTCCTCCACCATAGTTACATGTGTTGTGTATGTCAACACCATGTATGTCCACAATAGCTGACTAGAGGATTGAGTTTTGACACCCTTACAAAGAAAGAGGAACTATTATAGAAATGTTTTGCCAAATCTGAATAACTCATTAGCATGTTAGTTGTTTCCATGTTGATCAGATGCTCCCTCCTCCCTCCTGAAGCATGTTGATTAGATATTCACCAAATTGTTCAATTATATGTTTACAAGAAGCGTATATATTTCTAGTATAAAAAGTAGCACCGCATGCTTGAAATGAAATTTCGATAGTCTTGTAGGGGCTATATATGGTACATACGATTAACGAAGCACTAAGTATTGTAATAGTGTGGTTGAGAATGCAGCTCTGTAAAATCAGTCTTCTAACTACTAAGATGACAAGAAGCACAAATTTTATCTAGCTAGAGAATATAGATCTAAAACTATGAAAGATACATATAAAAGTGAAGCTCAAGGACTGGAGGTATCATAGTGTAGCATCGAAGCTATATATATGATGTGATTATCTTTTTTGAAATGTACTGTCTATTTCTGCCATGCTACAACTTCTACTGTGTTCCATTTCGTACTTCAGTCACATTTATCATATCATGGTGTCTTTGAACCTCTCCCTTCCTCTGCTACTTATGCAATGTGATTTTGCTCTTTCGTGAAACATTTGTTATTTATTAGCTTGCTCTATATCTCATCAGCCAACAACAATATCAGACAAAATGAAATGTATTTTAAGTGCCAACAATCAACTAATGGGAGTGAGATTTCTCAACTGTACAGATTCGACTATCTTCAGAATTACCAGTCACTACAAAAAGACAAACTATGAATCTATACATTTGACGATTTTAATTCTATCAGCTGATTGCTGGCATTTAAAATGCCCCTCACTTGGTCACATCTTTACAGTTGGCCAACATAAGACCTGGAAGGTGTCTGTTATTGAGCAACAGCAACAAGGCAGCAACTACAAGATTCTATATAAAAAGCAATAACACAACTAATTCTACATGTAAACCAGCTTGCTTTTGAACTGGTCCTCATTCTGACATGTGAAATGGGAAACTCACAATTCCAAAGATGTCAACCATTTTTCATTGAAATTGCTCTGATATTCTTTTCTTTTCAATAGATCTCTTACTGTATGAACTATACATGTAGAATCACTTGTACTTTCGTCCTTTCTTTGAAATGTGCAATGCATCTCGAGATTGAAGCTTTATGCCTTCTTCATCAGATAAAAACATTGCTTTCCTTTGCTTTGTTTCCACGGTAACAATTGGCTTGACAGCTGATACCTTTTGGCAAGCACTTTGAAGTATTGTATTCTTCTTGTCTGATTCAAGGTTCAGCCTCTTGCATTCTGCCTCATGCCGTCCATTCCCTGGTTTTTTGAGCTGAAATTCAAGTTTGTTTCCTGACAATGTCTTAGAAGATTCGGGTACTCCTAGGGCACGATCATTTGCAACACTATCTATGAGGCATGAACAGAACTGGGGATTACTCTGAAGCAAATTGTAACCATAACAAGCCGACTCCAAGCCAGAATCTGATGACTTTCTCAAATTCTCTATCAATTTATTCATGCCCTTGAGTTTTACCTTTAACCTTTCTTTGAGAGTAAGCAAGCTGCTACCTTCTAAAACGTTATACTTTCCAAATTGCTGGACACTCAAAGCTTTCTGTACACTTAGAACAAGTTTTCCAACCTCTTGCTGCCAAAGCACCCATAACCTTTTGATCTCCTCATTAGTAGCCTGCCATAGTTCTTCCCAATATGCATTCAGCAGATGTTCCAGATAAGTTTTAGCCTTTTTAGAAGCTTTCTGGCCTACCTCATTGTCTGTAAGTATTCGAGAAAAAACTTCCATAAAAGAGCTATCATTGCCCTGCTGTTTCACTTCCCTCAACATCCATTTGATGCCATAGTCATAAGCTCTCCGCAAAGCCATACAAATCTTTCCATGAAGGCCACCATCCTTCCCTCCAGAAAGTAAATTTGCTCTCATACGGTCCAATACATAATGCCATCGCTCCATCAGATCATTGTGTAGTGCAATGCAATTGCCCACCACGTTATCAGAGACCTGTGCATGTCACGAAAAGAGCACCAATCATCTGTAACATAAACACCCCAAATAATTGAAGCAACAATCAAGAAATGTATTGTTGCCAAACCCGACAGGCATAGCACAATTGTTTCATGACAAGAACATATGTCTACCTTAGTGATGTTCAATTAATTGTCTAGCAAGCACGTTCCAAATTGAGCACACTAAGTAACGTGCATTTAATCTTTCTTTCAAACTCCCATACACTGATTTGACATGATCAGACTCCTAGCTTTTCTAAAGAGTTCATTACTCTAGTTACTATTATTTGAGCTTTGTACAATGCAATAAATAATTCCATAGGTTTGCAGTATGTTGAGAACCATCTGTTAGATTCAGAAGCCTAGTGGACTGACATGATATGAATCTTACTCCTAACTTTTGGAAAGAGTTCATAAGTATTATTCTACATATAACACCATTGTTTATATTACTAATAATCAACAATTCGCGATCTCTTAAGGATTGTCTTTCAGACTCAATGCTTCCCTGGCTGTTTTCCCCTACTTACAAATTTTCATGAGCAACAGTACATATGTATGATAGAAGTTGTGCTTTGGAGGATTGGATCAATCAACAATATACACCAGAATATCTCTAAGGACAAGTTCAGGACTCAGTTATCTGATAATAATCTGCGAATATCTACAAAGGAATTTACATTTCAGAATGACGGAGTGGTATTTGCTAGAAAAGATAGTTCAGGTTGATTCAAGAAAGAAACAAGCATTCAGTGGATTAAATATGAAATCCAAATAGAGTCTAAATAGGTGTCAAGGTTTATCTCTAATTCTATGTTGCAAAACCATTTAGGTTGATTACAAAAGTGACAACATTATTTTGTGAAGTCTCATCTTGGATTGTCATGGATAGACCTACCTGACAGCAAGACTTTTTATGAAGTTTGGACTGGATCCAAACCTTCATTAAAGCATTTAAAAGTCTTCAGATGCACTGCCTCTGCTCATGTCCCAAAGGACACAAGAAAGAAATTAGATGTGCATTCAATCAAAACTATTTTTGTGGGCTATTCTTCTTCTAATGGCATGTATCGACTGTACAATATTGAAACCTGTAAAGTTTTTACTAGCAGGGATGTCATTGAAGATCAGTTCAACAATCTGAAGGGCAAGAACCAGATCCAGTCTATTGACTCTGCTCCGACAACTGATGTATATTGAAATACTATCTCGATTCCTTCAAGTAGTCAACCTGTACAATCAGATTCAGAGGAAGACCAAGAAGCTGCAACTCAGGAGCAACCGTCACAGCCAACACTACCGACTCAAAATCGAATTTCGCAGCCAGAAGCTCCAACCACGAGATCAACAAGGGTTCGATATACTAATGAGTTTGCTCGCTATTCTATACAGGAACCAACCACAATCGAAGAAGCAATGTCACAGGCCGATTAAGATCTCTGGAAGGAAGCCATCCGCTGATGAAGAACAACACTTGGACTGTCACCAAGCTGCCTGCAGACAAAAAAGTCATCAACTGCAAATGGATTTTCAAGATCAAGTATAAAGCAGACAGCAGCATCGACAGGAGAAAGGCGTGACTCGTGGCAAGGGGATTTTCACACATTCCCAATGTCGACACTGTGAAACCTTTAGCCCAATCGTCAAACACTCCTCTATTCGATTGCTGCTATCCTATGTTGCTGCAACCAACCTTGAGGTACACCAGATGTATGTACAAATAGCATTCCTCAATGGAGTCATTGAAGAGGACATCTGTATGATCCAATCTGAAGGCTATGTCCTCAATGGTCAAGAAGATCGAGTATGCAAACTCCATAAAGCCTTGTTTGGTTTGAAGCAATCATCGAGAGCATGGTTTCAACGAATCAATACCTTCCTAATTAATTAATTTTCCTAAATTCCCCCCCCAAAACCCCTCAAAGCTCATTCTTGTCCCTCATTTCACATTTTTGGTGTTAGAGGTTGAGAGAGAGGGCGCTTTGGTTTGAGAGAGAGGGCTGCTCAGATTGATGAGAGAGAAGAGGCCAGGGTAGAGAGAGACTGTAGCGGCCTCTGTAGAGAGAGAAAATTACGGTTTAGTTGTAGGTTTGTTTTTTTTCAACAAAAATCAGGTTTTTTGGCATTCCCTCATGCAAATAGGTCTATTTTTAGGGTCTAGGCATTTCAGATCATAGAGAGAGATTGGGACAGTCTAGAAAGAGACTATACCAGCCCATCTAGAGAGAGAAGGATAGGGTTTAGGGTTTAGGTCATTTTTTGGAGCCAAAAACAGCTTTTTTGCATTATGGAGGGCCTCTTCTCGAGGTTTAGGGGTTTAGCTTGATAGGGTTCAGGGTTGGCATTCCCAGGTTCATTGCATTGCGTAGGAGCTCATATCCACTTATCCAGGACCGGTTTCCTCTGATCAAACAGTAACTCATTCGTCTTTTCTTGCACTTCTTCCGTACTTCACTTCCGTACTTCCTATTTCCTATGCTCGTTTTGTCAGCACTCTCACTAGGCTGAAAGGCCATCTCCTTGGTGCTGTCAAGGGTGATGGCAAACGCTTAGGCTCCCACCCTTGCCCACACATGCCTGCTCAGGAGCGTTGTAGGCTCATTGACATATACGGAGCTCGATTGACGCAGGCCGGTATGTCACTAGATCCTGATGTATTTGCAGTAGTATCATCCACCCCACGGGATCCACTAGCTCCTCGTCCACCACCACCACGTCCTCCCCCACCACCTGTTCGTGCTCCTCCCCCTCAGCCTGATGCACATCCACCACTCGTTCCTCAGCCCACTGCACCACATCCTACCGCACCACCACAACCCAATGCACCACGTCCCGCCCCTCCTCCTGCTGCATCTATTCCAATCGGTGCATTTCCACAGTGTCCTCCTGCAGTCACTCAGATGACTCGCCTAGTGCAGACATTCCGATTTCTTCGCTTTGAGTTGGCACAAGATGGTCTCTCACAGGACACCCAGGACATACCATCCACTTTCCCCACACATCAGGATGATTTGGACTCTGATGATGAGGATGGTGATGACAAACATCATGATGAGGCTGGTTCTTCTAGAGCTTCTTCGCCACCATCTCAGCATCCCCCGCAGCCGCAGCATCCCCCTCAACCACCTCAGGCCCAGTTTCCCCCCCAGCCTCGGCAACCCCCTACCGCTAACATACCTCTTCCTCCTCCTCGTAGGGGTGCTTACCGCACTAGGGCATCCTCCAGTAGATCGTCTCGCAACTCCCAATATAGACAGCAGTCCATGAGGGAGTCTTCAAGGCCCCATCTCGAGGCAGAGCCCGGCAGGCTTTGGCAAACATGATCTATGAGCTGAACCTGCCATTTGGCATTGCTGACACAGAGCCCTTCAAGAGGGCTATAGCTGCAGTTGCTGCTGCAGGTCCACGCTTCAGGCCACCCGTGGCTGAGGCTGTCCATACCACCTACCTTACGTCCGGGGTGGAGGAGCTCACCACCCAGATGATGCCTCTTAGGAAGGCCTGGGAGAGTTATGGGTGCTCGATCATGTCTGATGGCTGGAGTGACACCCGTCGTCGGCCAGTGATCGACATACTGGTGTCTTGCTGCATGGGCACTATGTTTTATCGGGCCATTGATGCTAGTAGAGGTGGTGGGGTCATTGACGGACAGTTTATGTTTGATATCAGCAGTGAGGTTATAGAGGAGGTTGGCCCTGCCAACGTAGTGCAGGTTGTCACCGACAACGCAAGTAATTGCGTGAACATGTCTCACTTGTTAGAGCAGCAGTACCCTGCTATTGTATGGACCCCCTGTGCTTGCACATAGCATTGATCTTATACTAGGGGATATTGGCCGCTTGCCCTGGGTCCACACGATAGCTGATATGGCCCTTGCCGTGGTGACATTTATCACCCGGAAGAGGCGTGCCCTCGCCCTATTCTGCACCTTCAGTTCACTTGATCTGAAGAAACCAGCTCCCACACGTTTTGCATTCGACCTGATTGTCATGCATAGGCTTATTAGAGTCAGACATCAGCTCACACACATGGCCACTAGTAGTGCTGCATTTAGGGAGCTGCCTTTATCTAGTAGGCCTGATGGTTTGAGACTTTTGAGGATTGTATTTGACGATGATTTTTGGCGTCAGGCTGAGAGCATTACACCTGTGATGAGTCCATTCTACCATGTTCTGCGGTTAGTTGATAGTGAGGTGTAATAGATCCTAACACCACAGTAGGGCAAACACTAACTGATCCACCCAACCTTGCCTACTCCCTGATATAGAGTAAACCCCTCCTAGCCCAGTGTGAGGACTGGTAGCATGCAACTGCCAAGTGTCGGCCACGTGGCACTGACGTGGCCAACTGCACGTCGGGACCCAACTGGAGGCCCTATCCTACTGACAGGGTCCCTAGGCTGTGTTAGGCCCGCCATGGCTATGGACCGTGCTGGGGCACACTACTCACACTGTCTTGCCCTGTTGGTCATGTACGCTGGACATGACCCTAACTGTGGTATCCGACCTATCTGTGTTCCCTAGGGTTCGGCACTGGTTACGAGTTCTTAACACTCCCTCCCCCTTAAGAACCGTCTTGGTCCTCTAAGACAAAGTCTGGAAAAATCTTGCGAAGGACGCTGCCTCTTTCCCAAGTGACATTCTCAACAGGCTGATCATTCCACTTAACCAGATATTCTCGGTATAGAGTATGACGAGTCTGCGTCTCTCTACTATCAAGAATCTCCTCTGGTTCATGTGGAGGTTGCTGAGGATCCAATGGGAGAACTAGAACACTGTCCCCTACCAGATTGTCTGATTTGGTTAAGGCTTTTCGTAACTGACTTACATTAAAGACTGGAAAAACCTTACTGCTGTGTGGGAGTTCTAGTTCATAGGTGACCTCGCCTAGTCTCCTATTGATGGTAAAGGGACCACAATACCTTGGAGACAACTTAGCACACACTCCTGATTGAGGGTTTTAGAGTCGACTGGGACTCTCAAGTAGACTTTCTCACCAGTGAAGAACTGCACATCCCGTCTGTGTGGATCTGCATAATGCCTGGCTCGATCTTGGGACTACCTGATGCTACGCTTAGCATGTTCTATCATCTGGTTTAGGTCCTCTAAAAAGTTTCTAGCTGCTTCAACTTTTTCTTGTTTAAACCCTACAGCTGTGGGTGAGCGTGGCTGAAAACCGTACATCAGCATAAATGGGCTGTATCCCGTAGCTGAATGTTTGGTACTGTTGTAAGCAAACTCTAATATCGAGAGATACTCCTCCCAATTAGTCTGCCTCTTGCTGACGTATGCACGAAGCATATCCTCCAGCACTTGATTTACCCTTTCTGTTTGACCGTCCGTCTGTGGATGGTCGGTGGTACTCATATTAAGTTTAGTACGGAGATGATGGAATACTGCCCTCCAAAAATTTCTAGTAAACTTACTGTCCCGGTCGCTGACTATGCCGGAAGGTAGACCGTACAATTTAAATAGCCCGTCTACAAACAACCTCGCTAACTCTGGAGCTCTAACGGTTGTTTTGGTCGAAATGAAATGAGCCATTTTGGTCAGACGGTCAACTATGACCCATATAGCGTCATTACCCTTTTGGGTTTTAGGCAGGCCTACTATAAAATCCATGGAGATACTCTCCCATTTACCAGCTGGTATTTCTAAGGGATGCAACAACCCTCTGCCTTTAAACGCTCTGCTTTGTTTACTTGACATTTCTGGCAACTAGTTACATATTGGTGGACGTCCTTTTTCATACTGGGCTAGAAAAATTGCCTACGAAGAAGTTCATAGGTCTTTCGTGTCCCGCACTAGGATTGTCATGACATTCATATAGGACCTGCTGCCTATAATCCTCTGAATTGGGGACACATACTCTATCTCTATAGAGCAAGTACTCATCCTGAATGGAATACTGTTTCCATTTGAATCCTTGAGTCAACTGACCCTCAACCACTGGGGTTTGCTTGGGTAATACAGGCTCGAAATCCTCAACATCATCTGATGACGTATACTCGGACTCATCATCATCCTCAACGGAAGCTGCCGTATTCTTGGATGAACTGGCACCAGCCCCAGGAACTGGTTCTGGAGTCTGTAACTGTCTGCTTTGGACTGAGTTCCAGATACCCTGAGTTAGCACAGCACCAACTGCAAAGTCGCTAGCATCTGTTTCGACCACAAATGGCTGTGGGGTCGACGACCTTTAGAACTGGTGCTGTAGCTAAGGCTGTTTTGAGAGCATCAAAGCTCTCCTGCTGTGCGGACTCCCAAATGAACTCCTTTCCCTTCCCCTTAAGAAGATTTGTCATGGAAATAGCTATCTGAGCATACTCAGCCAACTGAGTATGGCTTTAACCTTATTTGGGTCCATCTTAATCCCATCTAAAGAGATAATGTGACCCAAATATGCTACTACTTCAACGAAGAATTCACACTTGGATTGTTTAGCATAAAGCTTATGCTTTCTGAGCAGTCGAAACACCTTTCTGAGGTATTTTAGATGCTCCTTTCTCGTTTTGTTGTAGACGAGGATGTCATCTAAAAATACGACTACAAACTTACCCAAGTATGGTCTGAGGACACTGTTCATCAAGGTCATAAAGGTAGCTGGAGCATTTGTGAGCCCAAATGTCATCACCTTAAACTCATAATGACCGTGACGAGTCCTAAAAGCTGTTTTCGAGACATTCCGATTTTATACGGACTTGATGATATCCCGATCTGAGGTCTATTTTGCTGAAAAACTTAGCCCCGTCGAGTTGGTCAAACAACTCGTCTGCCTCAGGCATAGGGTATTTATTCTTAATTGTGACTTTATTGAGGGCTCTGTAATCTACGCAAAGACGCATAGACCCCTCTTTCTTTTTCACCAATAGGACTGGTGAGGCCCATGGTGAACTACTGGTCTGAATTTGGCCTTTCCCAAGATAATCTGTTAACTGCCTAGTTATTTCTTCATCCTCTGTTCGGCTGACCCGATACAAAGGTTTAGAAACAGGTGCTGTACCTGGTACTAGGTTTATTACATGATCTACCTCTTTGCTAGGTGGTAAACCATGTGGCAAATCTTCAGGAAAAACATCTTTAAATTTAGACAATAAAGTTTCTAATTTACTGATTTTTTGCTGAATAGAACTGGAAATAGAAACTTCAAGAATAAATTGATGTCACATAAGAATACCTGATGGTCATCGTCTCCGATTAGCTGACAGAGCTCTGAACTGCAGACCATAGGACTGTTGGGAACATCATGCTCCCCATGCAACTGGATCTCTCGGCCTTTATGCTGAAAGCTGAGGGTGTTCTCCTAATCATTTCTGTGAAGGATAAGCAATAAATTGTCAACTATTTTGCATATAGATTCTTGTTGATTTAATTGGATTGAATGCAATAAGCAAAGGTCCTAAACTGTAGAGCCAATCTCTCCCGAGAACAATGTCTGTACGATCCAGGTGCATTATGTGAAAGTTTATTTCATCTTGGTACCCCTGAATACCAAGATTCAAATTACTTACCATAGTTTCCCATATTTTTTATCTTCACCCTTAGCTAATGAAACTATGTACCTATGCTGACTAGGTACTTCTGGTAGTTTAAGTTTTTTAACCAGGGTGTAGTTGATGAAATTATGGGTTGCCCCATCATCAACCATAACTCTTACTGACTGGTTACCAACTTTCCCATGCATACGTACTAGGTCATGCGGCCCAAAGCTGAAGGGTCTCGCTAACATTGCAGAGGTCATGGCAACAGTGTTCATGATCTTCATGATACACTTTGATCTCGGAAGCTGCCGAGTCACTGGGGAAACATACAGTCTGAACAAGATGAACTTGTTTCTTATCTTTCTTATCTTTTTTAGTGAAAGGCCCCTTGGGACATTGTCTGACTATGTGTCCCTTGCCCATACACACAAAGCACAAACGTTCTTGTTTGGCTTTCTCAAAATCATCTAGTTTTAAGGGCTGTATGAGTGAAGGGCGTTTCTGAGGAGCTTCACTTTTAAATTTATCTTGATTCTTTCTTTTTAAAAATTTCTTTTTAAATTGAAAGTCTTTCTGAGGAGGAGGCTGCTCAGAAAGTGGTTGTTGTCTCGCCCTCTTCCTACCCACTGAATCATCATAGATTTGAGCATATCTGAGAGCTTGCTCAAGGGTAGTAGGCGAGTTTCTCTGGACCTCTACTTTATATTCATCTTTGAGGCCACGGACAAATCCCCTGATTTTCTGATAATCATCCATATTTTTAATCTTTAAAATTGCTTCTCGATACTGCGAGATATATTGGATGAGGGATTTATCCATTACTGTTCTTTCCCAGGCTTCCCAGGCCCTATCAAGTTCATTTTCTGGTAGGAATTCTCTTAGGAAAGCTTCTTCAAAAGCTTTCCATGACCGGGGAGTCTGCCCAGTCTCCTGGAGATTTAACCACCACTTATAGGCCATGGGCCCTAAGGAAAGACTGGCCTCAATAGCTTGCAAATGGTCAGGGGTCTGTTTAAGAGCATGAATGTTCTTCCATTTGCTGAGGAAGGTTTGTAGAATATTTGCATTTCTATCCTTCTCTTCCCCATTAAAAGTAGGAGGCTTTAAATCTTTAAAAACACTGGGGTGAGACCGTAAAGTCTCACCCGAAACTGATGGAAGTGGAGAAGGGGATAACTGAGAAGTGGAGGGAAGGCTTCATTTCGCGGAACTCAAAATTAAGCTTTTGAGTTTAGCGAACGAGTCGTCCACATTGGACTTGAAATTGGCTAATGCCAACTTCAGTTCATCCACTTCTGTTACCAACTGGAGAAACTGCTCCTTGGTAACCAGTTCGTCGAGTTCTTCGGCGAACTGTTCCTGTTCTTCCAATTCCATGGGTTCCTTCCCTTTACTGTAAGCCAAGGCTTCTGTTTCAAGTTCGTCGAAGCCTCTCTCCGGGGGTTGATCAGGTCCCTGAGGAGTGGTCATCTTCGGAACTGAAAGAGAGCTACCTTGACTTCTGAAGGAAAAAAAGTCTAAAAGACTAATTTACAACTATACAAGGGAAAGGAAAGATGACTCAGCTGTTTCTGAGGACTGTACTTCCAAAGAAAAGATGAAGAGGAACCCTCTCAGCTCTTTTACCCAAGATTTCAGACTTGCTGTCCCGGAAAATCCCAGTTTGAAGCTTCAAAACGTTGACAAATTTCCCGGCTCTTGAGTTGAGTAGCTGACTGATCTGATTTCAGGTGTGGGGCTCCAACAAACCGAGTGAAAACCGGAATTTTACATCAAGAAATCCGGAATTTTTTGTATTCCTGCCCTCGCTGGCTGGACAGCAACCTATCTAGCCCAATTATCTTAAATTTAAGGCCCAAAACTCGTTTGAATTTCTGATCTGACTTCAGGTAGTAGGTCGCTTGTCTGTGGCAATCTAGTTTGAAGTTCAAACTACTGAAAAATCCTCAAAAACAGTGATGAAAAAAACCAAATTTTCACCTCCCTGTCCAGCGCTGGCCCTGTTGGGAATTTTCAGACTAAACTCCACTCAAATTTACTGAAATCCCTTTTTGAAATCAGAGATAGATCCCTGTATGTACAGCGATGGATCTACTGACTAAATCCTACTCTATTTCCGCTGGGAAATCTGTAGAGAACCCTCTGAAATCTGTAAAAAACAGTTGTCTATCCAACGAGTTACCTCTACAAAGAATCTGACTCCTTACTATTGTGATTTCTCAATGAAAATCAGAAGTTTGAAGGCTGCTCCTACAGCGATTCTCCTCCTCTAATCTTTTCTAAGAAACTCAGAGATCTTTCCTATCTTCTGATAGCTTTCTCTACTGCTGCTCCTGAACTCCCTAGGATGGAGATGGCTCTGATACCAGTGTAATAGATCCTAACACCACAGTAGGGCAAACACTAACTGATCCACCCAACCTTGCCTACTCCCTGATATAGAGTAAGCCCCTCCTAGCCCAGTGTGAGGACTGGTAGCATGCAACTGCCAAGTGTCGGCCACGCGGCACTGACATGGCCGACTGCACGTCGGGACCCAACTGGGGGCCCTATCCTGCTGACAGGGTCCCTAGGCTGTGTTAGGCCCGCCATGGCTATGGACCGTGTTGGGGCACACTACTCACACTGTCTTGCCCTGTTGGTCATGTACGCTGGACACGACCCTGACTGTGGTATCTGACCTATTTGTGTTCCCTAGGGTTCGGCACTGGTTATGAGCTCGTAACATGGGGGCAGCACTATGGGCCTTATCTACGAGTTCATGGACATGATTGGACAGCTGCTAAAGCAACATTTTTTCTCCGAGGACAGGTATGGTACTTGATGGTCATTTCAGTCATTTGTTGTTTTGGAATCTATCTATTGTAATTGAAATAAGTTTGCTCTCATCTTCGCATCTTCGGATTTATTCGTTGACATGTCATTAACTATGTGAAACAGATGGTGGTGTTGCGGGACATCTGGGAGCGCAGGTGGAATTGGTTCCATAGGCCGATTCACTCTGTTGCCCACCTGTTGCACCCCATGTGGCTACCTGAGCGGCAGGCATCAGACATGGAACTAGGTTTGGATTGGTTGAGATATTTGGATGGAGCCGTCAAACACTTCACTGACATAGATGTTGTTGAGACACAGTACATTGCCTTCAAGAGGCAGGTTGGTGTGTTTGGCCATCACGCGGCGCTGAATCCTAGCAGACGGGAGAGAGTGGTGACTTGGTGGAACCTCTATGGTTCTGCATGCCCAGCTCTACAAAAACTGGCCTTGCGAGTGCTATCACAGGTATTTCTTTACCCACCAAATTCTATGAGATTAAAGATGGGTGTTAAATGGACTCTGTTGCCCACCTGTTGCACCCCATGTGGCTATCTGAGCGGCAGGCATCACACATGGAACTAGGTTTGGATTGGTTGAGATATTTGGATGGAGCCGCCAAACACTTCACTGACATAGATGCTGTTGAGACACAGTACATTGCCTTCAAGAGGCAGGTTGGCGTGTTTGCCCATCACGCGGCACTGAATCCCAGCAGACGGGAGAGAGCGGTGACTTGGTGGAACATCTATGGTTCTGCATGCCCAACTCTACAAAAGCTGGCCTTGCGAGTGCTATCACAGGTATTTCTTTACCCACCAAATTCTATGAGATTAAAGATGGGTGTTAAATGGATGGAATTAACCAATGCGCTTATTTGAATTTTATGATTGTCAATAGGATTGTTTTTCCAATGTATGCGAGCGCAACTGGAGCACATTTTCTTTGATCCACATGAAAAGGCGTAATCGCCTTTCTATTGCACAGATGACACGGCTGGTTTTTTGCAACACCAATGCAAGGTTGAGTGCAGACTTGCATCTATTGTGGACCCTCTAGAGGTGTTGCCCTCACATTGTTTACTAGGCGTTGATGATCCCACTGATTCCACCACACCCATGCCGAGGGCTGGTGTTGCGGCTGACATTGCAGCAGAGACAGAGAGAGATGTTGTGGGCTAGACGGTTATTGATGGACAAAGTGGGTCATGATCAGGATACAAGTGCTGGCCAGGGGACAGGTATGGGCATGGATGCTGATGATGAGGATGAGGATGATGATGATGATGATGATGATTTAAGTATTCCTGCTCCATGATTGGAGACCATGGTTGAGGCAGAGCTTGAGGCAGAGTTTGAGGCAGACCTAGGCTATGGCCTGGAGGATGATCGATTACAGAGGATGATGGTAGGGATGTATGAGCCACCTCTACCAGAGCAGGATGTGTATCGACCTGATCCACTACCAGAGGATATACAACATGAGAGAGAGACAGTGGATGCAGCACATGTTGGGGATGCTGACCATATGGCACAGGACGCTTTTGCAAGGGAGACAGTAGAGGGTGGAGATGTTTGTGCCACGGTGGGAGGGATTGATGATGTGCAGGATTCACAGGCAGGCCCTCTGCAGATGTTCATGTTGATGATGATGAAGATCGGACCCGCCGTGTTCGCCAGAGGACCATGTCAGACCTCCTTCAGTATGGACATGGTGAGGATGACATTGATGATATAGGGTGGCTCTCACCACATGCACGTACTCAGCCACATTCAGCACCATCAACTGCTGGTACACATACGACTGCCACTCGTACGGCTCCTCATGCAGCTCCCAGGCATATAGCGCCGACACGTACGGTACCTCCTGCTTAGCCACCCTGTGGGGTGCGGGGCGACATATTTGAACTGTACGGGTTAACCATTGATAAAGAGATGCTGCTCGAATTCGGGTGTAAAGCACGGGTGGTTAGCTACCGGTGCGGGATAGCTGCCGATCGTTTAGCTATAAGGGCTATCGACCAAAGTTGGTGGGGCGTGACTGAGGTAATGTGCTGCTTGATGGTGAAAGCACGGATGGTTGGATGGATGTTTCCCCATGGGCTAATTATGTGATAGATTTGTGTGGGCGCGGCTAGTCCGGTCTCAAGGGAGGGATCCTCTGTGTTAACTTTGGTTGGTATGTTCTGTAGCGGGCTAACACAGCTCGAAGCCAGGTTTGAAGAGCTGGAGGTCATTAATTCTATGATTAGGAGCAGAATACTCAATATATTAAGTACCACTATATTAGGAGGTGAGTTTGAGATTTTGCAGAACGCAATACATGGCGCCTGATATCTTTACAAAAGGATTAAGTCATGAAGCACACAAGAATTTTTGTGCTCAAGGATCCAAATTAAGGGGGGGTGTTGGATTTCTATTCTCTCCATCCCTTAGTCTCATAGCTAATCTAGATCCATTCATTCACTATATATTACAAAGTGCCTTAATCCTAGTTGTAAAGGGTACATAGCCATGCGTTGAAGTCTACGCAAAGTTCAGCATTCATTTCGCATTTTGCGAAAAACCCAAAATCAAAGCAGGAGTGTTTAAAAGTGTGACTCCAAAGTTTGTTCACATTTTTCAGAAAATGCGAAAACTGCGAACTGTTGCCTATTGAGCCGAAAAGAGTGTCTCTCTCTGCCTACGCGTAACGACTACGTCCGCCGCTGAACCAGCCGCCGCGCGACAGTGACAGACAATTGCCCAGATATTCAGAGGCTACTTAGCTTCACATTATTTCACGATTCAATAATCATTGAAACAGCATCAATCCGATACATTCAGTATCAGTTCAGAGATCATTATTGAATTATTCGACCTCTCTCTCTGTTACTACATAGTATTATTTCAGAAACGTCTCAACTCTGACATCATTCATAATTCTATACAGTTTCGGCTAATTGTATTGATTCCAATAATCTAAGTTGCATTGTATCATGTCGAATGCTTCTATTCCGTTACGTTTGATTCACAGTATGCAAGATAAGATAATTTGTAGATTGAATTGTTCTTGTGACCCGTACCTTAGTCGATTGTAACGTTCCATTTCTCTGACTTGCTTACGCTTCCGCAACTTCAAGATCAATTTAATTCGTGCATGTCTACGGAATCGACCGTTTCGATCCCAGCGACTTTGAAGCTAGGATCAATTAAGGCGATCTTTGATTTATCAAAAGTGGCTAGAATCCGATAGACGTAGATTCCACCAAGGATCATCGGCCAATCCCAATTTTCCCAACAGGATATCAGAACTAATAATTCCCAATAGTTGTGACAATGGTTCATATGGGATTTAAATGATGAACGTATTTTTGAGGTTCCAAATGCAGCTAAATAAGGCCTTAATTGCCAAAACAACTAAAAAAGCCAACTACTCAACATCCTAACTCTTCCCTATTTTTGATCGAGTCATGACAGCTTGTGATTGAATAGCCACATCAAGTGTTTGATGATGATCCTGCAGCAAAGGTTGATGATCAATCACATCAATGGGCTTCTCCATTATCGTCTTGTCATTACGTCTAGCTTCCAATGAGCTAAATTTTGAACTTGATGTCGAGGTCAGTTATGTTGTAGCTGAACTTGAGAATGGTAACTAGCAGCAATGAGAGTACTCTGGAAGTTTAAGCCAATTGGCATAATAGGCCTCATTGGATCCAATAGTGGCTCTAAATGAATTGATAGAAAAGATATCAAAAGTAACACGACAAGCCATTCTGAACTTTTTTCCTTGACAAGATCCAACAAGAATTGATGCACCTAAACTGGCCACATTGTACCCGAAACATTCGGCAACCTACATAAATGTACCGCCCCTAATTAATGCTTTAATTTGATAACCGCATTTCAAAAATGCGTATCTAGACGCATTTCTAGAAACGCAATGCAACTACGATACATATCATAGTTGCAACAGCAATTCTCGAATCATGATTTAAATCACAATTCGCGAATCGCTCTCAAAAAAACAGCAATTCGCTGTTTTTTTTTAACCAAGCAATATGGGTATCAGTAGAGAGAGAAAAATTAGAGGATTGCAGATAGACAAGTCTCCAGTAGATTCAGGTCCACCACAAGCAATTAGGTGAAATCTTGATTAATTGCATAAACCTGAGTGACAAAAATTCCACAAATACTGTTGAACGGACATTTGGCACTGAACCTTACTGAAACGCAGTGAAATGCACAATAAACCATGCCAAACCCTATTAAGCCATTCTGAACAACCCTAAACTGCAGACAATGCTACTGAACTGGAGCAGATCCTATTGAACGACAAAAACCGTACTGAACTGTAAAAAACTCCACTGATATTTCAACAATCTAGTTGGTGTCAACTTCAGAATGACAACTCTGATCGAGATATTATCTTTTGGCTGTGCAGTATGTTCTTGATACTTGTCAAACCCAATAGTAAAAAAAGTTTAGGTCCAAAAAAATTTCCAAGCAACAAAAAAGAAAAAAAATTGGCAATTTGCTGCAGCAAATCGCGATTTGCTGCAACTATGATATATATAATATATATATATATACACAATACTGCTAAATTTTCTGCTTCTGTTCAGCACTCCTCTATTGTATATACCTATGCTCAACAAGACAACTTCATAATATATAACAAGGTAGTAAAAGCAGGACCTTCAAGCTCACCCTCCTGTTGATTTTAAAAAAAAAGCCTATCCCCATTTTCGATATAACAGAGAGCAATGCAGTTACCAGTATGCAGCTTTTATGAGCAAGTACACTGCTGGAAAAGCTAAGCATGTCCCCAGATTAGTCATTTATAAGATTCATGAGAATCTTTCACACAACTTGCTCACCTAAATCAAAATGTTGTTTACACTACTTTCAGGCCATCTTCTCCCTCTATATAGGCCAAAACTATCTGTTTCCAACAATGCTTCTAACGAGTGCGTGAAACCCCACTTCAGGAAAATACAGCATTCATTTCAATCCTACTGCCAAAGGCATGGTCAGATCTAATCAGCAGATGTACATAGTCAGCAGAAGATTCAAGTCAAGAATTTTCTTCCTAAAAAAGCAGTTGCTAATTCTTTGGGGAATACAATCATGTTTTCTAAGGATTTAGGGAAACGGGATGTTAGATCATGTTAAGATTCTAAATGTTACTGATAAAACTAAACTGACATACAGATGGAAGACTTGAGCTATACTAAACCTGTGAAGATTCCAATTATCTGTTAGAGGATTAAAATTACTTTTGCAACCTATGATTACTCGAACTTTCAGCAATAATAGTCACTGTGCCACCGAGTGATATTCAGGAACTAGATTTCACAAAATTTGCAAACTTTGACTCAAATCCAGGAATCAATCCTAATAAATTCCATAAGGTTCGCACTCAAGAAATGTTAAGCAAATCAAGAAGCTCCCATCAATCTACATTGAAAGCAATTGAGTTTTATTCTTTTGAATGACTCAGCCTACAGAAAAATAGTCAACATACCATAGAGATAGCTTCTTGGTTTCCAAGAAGAGACTCGAAGCTGGGATCAAAGAAACTTTGGATGTCAAGCTAACCAACTGAGCCAACCCCGTTGGGTTACTGTGCAGAATGGAAATGCAAAGGGTGAATTCTCATTGTGGTAGGATGGAAGACAACATCAAAATTTGGAAAAATGGTATAATCAACAACAACAGCATTCCTGAATCCTTCCTTACCAGCTCACCAACAAGTCAAAGAGAGCATGACACTCATCAACAGGTGGCAGACATAGATTCACAATCTCCATCTAAGACTCTGAACACAAAGTGGATGTAGCTTATTTTGCACCAAGGACTTGCTGAGCATCCAACAGATGAACAGCAGTTGAGTAAATTAACTGATGAATCTAGTTTGAAAACGTTGGCGAGAATGCTGATTAATGAGCTGGCAGAAAGCATGGTGAGAACAGAAGAAACGAGGAGAACAAAGAAGAAAGAAAGAGTGAGGGAAACAGAAAGGAGGAAGGGAGAAGACAAGACAAAATGATAGTTAACACAAAGTCAGATCAATCTTCTGATTTGAAGGGGGAAAAAAGTGGAAGAGAAAAACTTGCCCTGGGTTAAGCAAAATGTTGCTATGCAACAATTTCCTCCTGAACGATCATCAACAACATTCAGAGCAGGAACAACTGGTCCACAACTTCCTTCAAGAAAGCTTGAACATAAGTACTAGCAAGTTGTCAACCAAGCTAATGAACTTCTGGCCAAGCCGCTTCAACAAATGATTTAGTAGATGCTTAACATCCTAGTGAGCACTACACCTGGAAATAGATTGAGAAAGACGGTCACAACTATAGCTTCAAACCCATCTTGATTTTCATGTTCAAGAGAACACCCCCTGTCAGTAAAGTCAACAGAAACAGCAAAAATCTCTCTATTAGCCTGAGCACCGGTACAAATATAACTGTGTAACCTACTGGTGAAAATACTTTGACAAAAACCACTGTTTTTGGCAGAAAAAAGAACTGATAGCAGTGCCAATATTAAAAATCCCTTATGGTTTCTATTCATTTGAATGTTTCATCATTCCTGATAACCAATGGGAATTAAAATGTCCAGAAAGCAACATGCAGACAGTGAATATCACTAACACACAATCCCAGCTGATTCAAAATTGTATTGATGGTGACAATTCATCGACACTGATACTAATTACTGGACACGCACTGCTAATCTTGTTGATAATTTTTTACAAGAATTAGACAAATCTTTCAGTGGTCAAATATACCTTCTCAAAAAACTTAGTGGATATACAAGTCAAGCTGTCTTGGTGAAGAAATTGATTGTATCTGGAGGGCAGTTCCTGATGCTGGACCAGGAAAAAATTCCGTGGTTTCTACAACTGAAGATTATAGATCGAGAATGTTGAAGAAGAATCTTTTGCCACCAATGAGTTCGCTGGAGACATTCTTGATTACATGGAGGTAAAGATTGTACTTTGAGGCATTGCAGCACATGTTTTCCCAAGACCACAGAGGATCAGCAACATACTATAGTGGTGAAAATTACAACTCTTGATCATAGTCTTGTCCTTCTCGACTGTTCCCAATTCCCAGGAGGAGGTATCAAGAGAGTTGAATGGAGCTTATATTAGTACATCTTGTTTGAATATGGATGATAGAACATATTTAAAATTTTCCAAAGGCTGCTAAAAGTTTTCAATGGTGAAATCCTCACTAAAAGTTCCAGACGAGGCCAAATGTATCAGGTAGACACAACCATACTTCTTCAAACAACAAGCCAAAAGTATCATAAACTTTGGGGACCACTCAAAAATACATGAGAAAGGGATGAAGGGAAAATGCAAGGCAGAGCTCCCTTAGCAACAAAGCAGTCATAAAAATTATCATATGGATTGGAGGATGTCCTTATGTCATTTCCAGTTGTGGCGTCCTATCTGACACCTTAAAGCCATGAAAATCTAGCAGCAATGATACACAATACTTACTAACAGGAAAAAGACCAGTAACTGAAGCCAATATTTGACATTCTAGAATTGGAACAGCAACATTAAGGCAGCTATACGTTCAATTAAAATTGATTTTACTATATTTTATCCAGCAAGATCACAATAAATACATTGCATTTAATGAAAGTTGAGACAACTAAGTAAAGAAGCAAGAAGATACCTCATCCATTAACGCATCGACACGTGGAAAGTCTCCATACAAGGCATTTTTTAGCTCCTTAAGAGCAATATCTATGAAGTCCTTGCTAGGAGCTTCAACCACCCTGATAAGCTGGTGAGCTATAGAGCAAATGCCTTCAGGTTTATATCCAGAGAGGATAAGAGGTGCGAGCTCATAGAATTTGGCATCTCCGCACAGGCTTAAGTCGTGGAACTTTCTTCTGTCTCCAAGTTCTTTTATAACAAAGGCAACATCATCAAGTGACATCTTGCTCCTTTTGCAGTATTCGTCCAAAAGCTGAGAAACTTCATTGTCATTGATTGCATTTTGGGGTAACTCGTTGACAAAAATTGACTCAGGTGTCCGGCCTTCTGCATGAGCATATTCACTCTGTAAAAACCTTTCCATGGTGGAATCAACCTGTCTCCAGTGTCCAAACCAGCATAAAAATATAGATACTGTTAATATCGTGAACACAAAGAACATAAAACATGAAGTGCACATCAGCTCACTTGCATTCCACTAAAGAACTGACATAATTAGCTCGCTATCAGAAAAACAGACTTTCACTGTTCAAAGCATCAAGTAAACACATTATAGAATTGAGCAGATTCTGCACGCACTGAAGATTCTTGTATAAGTAGATTCACAAGCACTTCTGCAGATTTCAGTATAGTATGAAGATGGTCAGAACTTGGTGGCAATCGTATGGCATGGACTCTTTCAAGTAACTGGGGCATGTTGGTCTCCAAGCAAGCGTTCCTCACTAATTGCTCACTCATTTGTGATGAACAGCCTTGTGTGCTAGAATTTTCACAGAATATTTGATGTAAATTTGGATTTGATGCACTCAAATGGATTGATGCACAAAGGCATGGTAGCACTGGCAAGATGCACAGTCTATCTTTGCTTTCAATGATTCTGGTGACTCGTCCCAAAGCAACTTCTTTACTGAGGCGCCTGGTTCTCACAAGATGTTTGGCTTTTTTGCGGATAATCATTTCGATAGCCTTCAATAAAGCGCGCCTTGAGTCAAAGTTGGCTACTAGCTCCACTGGTGATTGACTTCCTTTGTTGTCCTTTTCAGCAATGCCAACAACAACAAGACTACACCTACCAGCTTCATCCAGAAGCATTTTTTCAAGGATTGGACTTTCCTCAAGTATTTTTTCAGTTGCTGTGTCGATTACAGATTTATCTAGAACAAAAAGTATCAAGGCTGTACGGTCAATAGCATGCCATATTTCACGCTGGTGAAGCTTCCGAGGGTCATTTGTGCCTGGAACGTCAAGTAGCCCAATCCCTCCTTCAAAGCTTGTAACCGGTACTTCCAGTTTCAAATCTTCAGCAAGAAGACCAAGTTTCTCGTGCCGTAGCCTCTTACAAATACCGTCTCTTACTTTTAAGCGGTCCAGTGTGCATCTGTAAACATCTCAAACCATTATTCATATCCATCAATAACTATATCACCTAAGATGTGAACCAAGTTTAACCAACATCTTGTTGGAAAACTTGAAAAAGGTAACAGATAAATCTGTTGAAAATGGAAAATCTAAGCTAGCATGGAAATCTTAAAATTGTTACCATTACACAGCATTCTCTGAAAATTTTCTTGCTGGTACATAAAGATTCATTGCATTTATGAATTCTGCACCTGATTTTACAGGTGTTGGTACTCGGACCTGCGATTCTTGAACTCTAAAATGCTGTTTAATGTGTGTGTGTGTGTGTGTGTGTGTGTGTGTGTGAGAGAGAGAGAGAGAGAGAAGAACAAGAACAAAGAAAGCTAAATCAAATCTCTTTTAAGATATAAAGGTACATAAGACCAAACTATGTATTTCATGTGTGTTTCATGCTATGGGAGCGCAAAACGTCTCCAATGAAAAATAACAAGAACAAAGCTGAAATTCAAAATGAGACTAAAACTGAAACTGAACCCAAGAAGTTAGAACTGACGCTTAGCTGAAAAACATAGGCGAGCCAAATTATGGTTTTAGACTAGCCAGTCCGGTTAATATAGGTATGTCTCATAATACACCTAGTGTTGTGGAATTTCTAACTCACATTGAATAGACGTTGGATTTAGCAAAGGAAAAAGTAAGAGCGGCGATGGATCGGGCAAAGACTTATGCTGATTTGGATCATGCACCAAGAGAGTCCGAGGAAGGAGACATGCTGTTTCTCAGGATTCCAAAGGACTTGAAGACCCTTAGGAGGACAAGGAAGTGTTATAAGTTGTCACCTAGATACTGTGGACCTTTGAAAATTGTTAAAAAGATTAATAACCTTGCTTATGAATTGGATTTGCCTATCGATTGCAAGGTTCATTTTACTTTTCATGGTTCATGCTTCAAGAAGGTTTTACTTGAGAGCAAATGAAAGAGGTGCTTAGGTCAGTTCAAAGTGGTGAAGAAGGTCTAGTAGTCAGCCTATCTGCAAGCCCTTCCAGTGAAAAAAAAAATATGTAACAAAGACCAACGGCTATTATGAGCACTTGCAACAACATTTGGAGTTCGAATCAGATAAATTTAGCCTCCTAGGTGAGCCAAACAGTGCTTTGATATGGACGAATTTATTTAAGTGAGTTGCTTTTGCATGAACATTTGGAGTTCAAGTCAGATTAAGATAGACATTGGCACTGACTATGCCATCGTGTATATTCATGCTGCCCTCTATGATTGATTGAAGAAAAAACAAAGCTCACTGGTGCAAATGTTTTGGAAGTAATCAGTAATCGTCATCTGATGTTTCAACAGACAAATCACTATGGCTCTAATAATTGTAGGCATGATCACCACTTTCCCATATCTAATCTTTGCAGTTCGTAAAATTCCTGATATTACAGCAAACATTTGTTGATTCTTCCACCATGAAATAGAATTTGAGACCTGATATCCACTGCAACTAGGAAACTACATGCATATCATTGTTCATGCAAGCTCTGAGATTAGAAAACATCTACACTCTGACAAAAAATTTGGATAAAGTAGTGGTGATGGAAAATGGAGGATGTCAACTAGTGGCGAAATGAAAAAGAGAAGCATAAGGTAGACATAAACTACTGCTATTAGTAGCTGCATATGAAACACTTGTAGATTAATTTTGGGCATGCTACTAAAACAAAGATAAGACCTGTGTGGACATGAAGAAGAGACTCAATTAACAAACTATTTTAAGTCTAGCCACCAATTTCTTGAAAAACACGCATTTCCAGTTGATACTAAATCTAGAGCTTAAAAGTTTGGACGAAGAAACTAACCCCTTTGAAACTGAATTCTCTATCACTTCCTCCTTTCCAAATGGAACGCTTCGAGAGAGGGTGGAAATTGTACTATTTATCAGCTGCTCATCAGGATACGGAAGATCGGCCTTGTAGTTATGCTTGACCATATACAGAATTGAAAGCCAGAGCTCTTTGAGCTCCTCCAATTCCTTATTTTCAGCATCAGAACACTCTGGATTATCTATCAATTGTCTTAAAACTCTGCAGCGCTTTCGTAATTTTTGCCGACCAATCCAGCGAATGCGACCAACAAATTTTGGGCCATATTCCACTGCAGTGACTTTTGTAGTGCCAGCATCTCCTAATCTTCCATTCAGTAACAAAAAGGGATTCTTATCATAATTGGTCATATGGCAACTCATGTAGCTTTCTCGATTTCTAGCGCAGAAAATCCCGAGCAACCCACTAATAGAGCTTCGCTCCATATCCAAGTTTAAACCACTGTTTGCATCATCTTTAAGACTTATGCTTTCATCGGGGCCAGAAAGTGCATTTCCAGAGGTTGAGCTGGAAGCAGAGCTGTCATCTGCAACTTTACTATCAACTATAGTTTTCCCATGATGAGAGACACCATAGTGTTTAGCAGTTTCCCTCAGTGCGGCTCTACAAGAATCTAGTTTGATCCCCTTGTTGTAAGCTTCCCCAGTTGCACATATCATAGCAAGTAACACATTCTGCAAAAGAGCAAATTTGATTTTGTCTCAAAAGCTTGTTGCAACCAGGGGTTAAATCTCAATCCTGAAAGGCACAGCTTTATTCAAGAAAATTTCCTGTAGTAAGAATATCCTTCTATCTTCATTATTCTGATGAATTCTAGACTAGTATGAAAGGCAAAGGTGTAGAACCATGTATAGTTCAACATGTCCTTGTATGGGGACGTCTCTTTTGACCAACATTCATCAGTTTCCAACGCCAAGGAGCGTAAGGATAAAAGCACACTCACAAGACAAAAAACTGGACCACAAGTTGAAAATGAAAGCTTTCTTTGTTGCATAGATTGAAATTCGAACTAGCTGAAATTTAGCTGTTACGCCTTCAAGTATTTTTTGAGAAACATGTTATAACAAGTCCACTTTTAAACATTCTGGCATAGAAAGAAAGCTACAGCAAAAAGGAGAGAAAACAGTTCAAGTTATTAAACTTTGGAATAACAAAGAAGAATTCGACAAATCGTGGAACATCCCTAGACTATGGCATCCATATAGTTAACATGGTATTGAGGCTTACCACTATCAATCCCTCTCGGAAAAGACATGATCCACATACTGTGTAATGGTTATGTCCAGCATGTTCCAAAAAAATTTGTCAAGGTGCAATATTGTAGCTTCTGTAAAGCCCTCTCTGTTGCTGAAAACCGTCTCAGAAAACACATGATCTCTCTTACAGGATAATCTCCTCTTTTATTCTAAAAAATGAGATTTTTTTTCTTGGAAGATTAAGGAGAAAATTATTAAAATAAGGAAACAAACATAATAAGTAGAAATAACAGCTTGACTGCTTTATGCAGGTAAGTTGAATAGAGAGCTGGATCATCATGCTTTTTCTTACATTAGGAAGGCTAACCTGCCATGACTGCAAAACCCCAAGAGAACGATCCAGAGACCAGTATCACAGGTACCCAGCATGTCAACAGAGATACATCTTACCCAGAATGTCAACCAGAAAAAAAAAAACTCACCTGAGGATCAAAGATTGTACGCTAGAACATTCATAAGTGATATTAGGAATGGCATTACTGCATTACTGAAAAGGAGTTAGTTGTTGTGTTTCACAGGTACTCAATGGACCCATTTATAAGTTATCACCACTCAGCAACTTACGCAGGAAGCAATATTAGGGCTTCGTCAGACCATCAAGTCCATCATGGAAAGCCCGCACTATATGCTACAACATCTGCACCCATCTCATTGGCTCTCAGGAGTAGCTTCAGGTAGCATGCATAGAGGTACATTTACATTAGCTTTCATATATTTGTTGATTATTCTGTTAAGTTTCTATCACTTGTGACATTGCTGTTGAACGAACTGCGGACCTCTGTCTCTGAGTGGACTGTCGGCATCATCTCTGGTGCCGAGAAGCTGTAGGCTGTGGCCTGTGGGCTGGCAGTCTCTCTGGACGTCTACACTGTCTCTGCCGTCTCTGTATGGAAGCACCTGGAATCTCAGCCTCTCCGCCAGAATCAATACTCTTTTGTCTCTGTCTCCGACGAGATAAGCTTAGCCCGTATCATCCAAGATAGCATATGGGTCTGGAGTCGTGAGATGCGTGCCCACTCGGTGACTGTCGGCAGGCCAGTACTCCATGTCTCCGTTGCGTACATGGCGGAGGGGACTACCATAGTGTCAAAGAGTCGGCACTTACTAGTCGCATCCGTAATGTGTGAGCTGAAACACAGTCTCTCCAGATCTACCAATGAAGAATAGCCCTTCCGTAACCGGGATATTGTCGCCTGTCGCATGCTAAAAGTGGGACCAGAGAATACCACGCCCAAATATGCGTAGGAGTCAAAAACCTCAAGTGGATGACCATCCCATAAAAGCTCCTGCCGCATCATGAAGGATCTGGAGATGTTAAACACACCATAACCTTGGTCTTGGCCACATTCACTGACAGTCCCCACTGTATACAAAAAGAATAAAGCACATCCAGATGCCACTGCAGGGCTTCTCTCGTCCTCGACAGTAAAACCACATCATCAGCATATAACAGGATAGCAATAATGAGGTCACGCAATGTACAACCTCTCTCCATCCCGTTGTATAACATGCTCAAGCTCATCTATGTATAGACCAAAGAGTATAGGGGAAAGTGGACATCCCTGCTTAACCCCAATCGTACTTTCTACCTCTGGCGATACAACCCCTGATACTCGGATCCGGCCAGTAACTCGTCTATACAATGCCACAACTGCCTGTATGATATCCTCCTAGAATCCACTATCCCGAAGCCTCTGTATCAATAGATGTCTAGGCATAGAGTTAAAGGCTTTGCGGAAATCCACAAAGCAGCAGTATACACGCTCTCTCCTGGCCTTAGCCTCCTCAATGATGGATCTCAGGGTGAAAATATGATCCGATGTAGTATATCTTGGTCTGAAACCAGTCTGGCCAATGGCATGAAGTGCTCTGGTATCCATCTCTGTACTGATCTCTGACTGAAGAATAGAACCACAAACTTTGGCAAAGAGGTGGCTATGGTATGATAGTTGTCAACTTTCATGGGATCGCCGCTTTTATAGATAGGATGGATAAGGTTTGTAGACCAAGGGGAGGGGAAACCAGATGTGATAGCACGGTTGACTAGGATAGAGAGGAAAGGTGAGAGGATGTCAGCTTCAAAAGTTCAGCCTCTAATTCGTCGATGTCTTTGGCTTTATGTAAGTTTAATCGTTTGATGGCCTCTTCTACCATGTCTAGGGAGAACATATCAAATGTATATGTGGGGAGTGGAGGTGCATCAGGTACAGTGTACAACAATGTGGCATAGGTCACACATGTGTTAAGGTCTGTGATCCAGGGTGGAGGTGCTCGTGGGAGGAATTTTTTCCAAACGGATCTCGACGAGGAGCTAAAGAGAAGGTCCATCATCTTCTTTCCCTGGCAGATCTCATATGCAATTTTCTTTTTCAGGTGGTCCTACGATATACACGAGAAAAGTCCTTTACCAGGTGGGGAAGGTGGCGGCGTGCATAAATCAAATTCAGGTGAAGGTGGTTACATTCTTGGTCATACCATGGGTTATGTGACCGACAATGTCGTGGGTGCTTGGGCACGGGAATGCAAGGGATACAGCGGTATGGATAGTCCGGACAAGAAAAAGAGACTGGTCCGCTAGATCATCATCCATAAAAATGGGTCCGTTCCTAGTCCTGTCTGTTCCGACAGGCTCCTATCGAGGTTGTCCACTGTCCGAAACAAACAGCACCCGAAACGGATCCTGTTTGGAGAAACGGGGCCGTCGGACGGAAAGTTGCAAAACTAGTCCATTTCGCTTGACCTAATTGCGTTTCTTTCCCGTCGAAGGGCTATTTTGACCGAACGATACCCGAATCGAGCCCGGCTCGATCCCTTGGGTTCGTATCGGGATCACGAACCTGTGGACTGTATTCTTGGACCATTTTGGTCGATTCCAAATGTTTTCAATTCCCGTCCCACGAAGTGTCCCTGAAGCCCTGCTCAACGTCGAACTTCGGACGGACGTTCTGGGCTGACCGTCGGTCCGTTCCTCGTCCTGTCTGTTCCGACAGGTTCCTATCGAGGTTGTCCACCGTCCGAAAGAGATGGCACCCGAAATGGATCCCGTTTGGAGAAACGGGGCCGTCGGACGGAAAGTTGCAAAACTAGTCCATTTCGCTTGACCTAATTGCGTTTCTTTCCCGTCGAAGGGCCATTTTGACCGAACGATACCCGAATCGAGCCCGGCTCGATCCCTTGGGTTCGTATCGGGATCACGAACCTGTGGACTGTATTCTTGGACCATTTTGGTCGATTCCAAATGTTTTCAATTCCCGTCCCACGAAGTGTCCCTGAAGCCCTGCTCAACGTCGAACTTCGGACGGACGTTCTGGGCTGACCGTCGGTCCGTTCCTCGTCCTGTCTGTTCCGACAGGTTCGTATCGAGGTTGTCCACTGTCCGAAACAGACGGCACCCGAAACGGATCTCGTTTGGAGAAACGGGGCCGTCGGACGGAAAGTTGCAAAACTAGTCCATTTTGCTTGACCTAATTGCGTTTCTCTCCCGTCGAAGGGCCATTTTGATCGAACGATACCCGAATCGAGCCAGGCTCGATCCCTTTGGTTCGTATCAGGATCACGAACCTGTGGACTGTATTCCTGGACCATTTTGGTCGATCGGACGGACGTTCTGGGCTGACCGTTGGTCCGTTCCTCGTCCTGTCTGTTCCGACAGGTTCCTATCGAGGTTGTCCACCGTCCGAAACAGACGGCACCCGAAATGGATCCCGTTTGGAGAAACCGGGCTGTCGGACGGAAAGTTGCAAAACTAGTCCATTTTGCTTGACCTAATTGCGTTTCTATCCCGTCAAAGGGCCATTTTGACCGAACGATACCCGAATCGAGCCAGGCTCGATCCCTTGGGTTTGTATCAAGATCACGAACCTGTGGACTGTATTCCTGGACCATTTTGGTCGATTCCAAATGTTTTCAGTTCCCGTCCCACGAAGTGTCCCTGAAACCCTGTTCAACGTCGAACTTCGGACGGACGTTCTCTGGCTGGCCGTCGGTCCGTTCCTCGTCCTGTCTATTCCGACAGGTTCCTATCAAGGTTCTCCACTATCCGAAACAGACGGCACTCGAAACGGATCCCGTTTGGAGAAACGGGGCTATCGGACGGATAGTTGCAAAACTAGTCCATTTCATTTGACTTAATTGCGTTTCTATCCCGTCGAAGGGCCATTTTGACCGAACGATACCCGAATCGAGCCAAGCTCGATCCCTTGGGTTCGTATCGGGATCACGAACCTGTGGACTGTATTCCTAGACCATTTTGGTCGATTCCAAATGTTTTCAGTTCCCGTCCCACGAAGTGTCCCTGAACCCCTGTTCAACGTCGAACTTCGGACGGACGTTCTGGGCTGACCGTCGGTCCGTTCCTCGTCATGTCTGTTCCGACAGGTTCCTATCGAGGTTGTCCACCGTCCGAAACAAACGGAACCCGAAACCGATCTCGTTTGGAGAAACGGGGCCGTCAGACGAAAAGTTGCAAAACTAATCCATTTTGCTTGACCTAATTGCATTTCTCTCCCGTCGAAGGGCCATTTTGACCGAACGATACCTGAATCGAGCCAGGCTCGATCCATTGGGTTCGTATCGGGATCACAAACCTGTGGACTGTATTCCTGGACCATTTTGGTCGATTCCAAATGTTTTCAGTTCCCGTCCCATGAAGTGTACCTGAAGCCCTGTTCAACATCGAACTTCGGACGGACGTTCTGGGCTAACCGTCGGTCCGTTCCTCGTCCCATCTGTTCTGACAGGTTCCTATCGAGGTTGTCCACCGTCCAAAACAGACGGCACCCGAAACGGATCCCGTTTGGAGAAACGGGGCCGTCGGACGAAAAGTTGCAAAACTAGTCCATTTCGCTTGACCTAATTGCGTTTCTCTCCTGTCGAAGGGCCATTTTGACCGAACAATACCCGAATCGAGCCAGGCTCGATCCCTTGGGTTCGTATCGGGATCATGACCCTGTGGACTGTATTCCTGGACCATTTTGGTCGATTCCAAATGTTTTCCCCATCCCACGAAGTGTCCCTGAAGCCCTGTTCAACGTCGAACTTCGGACGGACGTTCTGGGCTGACCGTCGATCCGTTCCTCGTCCTATCTATTCCGACAGGTTCCTATCGAGGTTGTCCACCGTCCGAAACAGACGGCACCCGAAATGGATCCCGTTTGGAGAAACCGGGCTGTCGGACGGAAAGTTGCAAAACTAGTCCATTTTTTAAGGTTGACTTACAACCTAGCTAATCAAGGTCATTGTTATCATTACCACCCAACATAAATAACAGCTTGTCTAAAAAGTAGCAGTTACCAAATGTTTGTGGAGAATCTATTCTAGACTAGTCTATGTAGGTAATGTATAGACTACGTAATGGATTCTTTGTGATGATTATGCCACTTTTTGGGCTTTTTAAAAAGCATAAAATGTCACTGAATTTTCCAAAAAAAAATTTCAAAATTCTAAGCCCATTCCAGTCCGCGTCAGACTGCGTGTCAGTCCGTGTCAAACTGTGCGCGTCAGACTGCCACGTGGCAGTTTCTCATTGGTCCAAAAAATCCCAAACTGCTGATTATGCTTTGTAAATGGCATGTGGTAAAGTCAAAGACTCTATTACGCAATGGAAGGAGCCGGGCACAGCCCATTCTGCCCGGTTCGGCTTTCCAAAAAAATTTAGGCTCGGCCCCTCCGGGCCTCGCCCAAATTTTTTTTGGAAATCCTTACCGGGCAGAATGGCCTGTGCCCGGCTCCTTCCATAATACAAAAAGGTTGAACTAGCTAATGAAGTTTCATTAACATCCAACGTGGATAGTGACTTGTCTGAAATATAGGGCTTCCCAAATGTTTGTGAGAGAATCAATTCTGGGCTAGTCTTGTAAGCCGGGTAAAACTAGATACATCCTTTTCACATGCAAGTATGGAAAGTGAATGAAGCAAAATTTAAAAAGTCCGAAAAAAAATATCTCCTGCGAATCGCTCTAAACCTTATATAAGTCGCAATACTTGAAACTGAAAGATGCCAAATGTTCTACCTATCAAATCGAGTATCAACTCCTTCCCTTGCACGTAGGATGTAAACTATAAACTTCATAGCAATGAGCTAAGAGCGAACCCAGAAAGCGCACCCATAGGACTATGTGACACCTTCAGTACGAGAAGCAGAAATCAAGTGAAGGAAAAGTTACTTTGGCCAAAAACGAACCAGTAAAGTGGACTTGCCACATCCTGTAGGTCCAAAGACTGCGGCAAACTGCTTCTCACACGGCCATAAGGATGCCAACATCTCGCTGAGTCTCCGGTACGTCAGTTGTACAACCTCAAGATTGGGAGCAGAAAAGGAAGGAGTGGGACTATTAGGAACTTCCTTCATCTCGTCTTCATAATAGTTTCCCAAGATTGTTATCATATCTTGCAATATGGCCACTGCCTCGTCTGTGTACTTTAAAAGATTAACACCTCTGATAGTCATGGAGCCACGCAGCTTTACGTATATCCCTAGATAGTTGCCTGAAAACCAAAACACAAAGATATGCTCGTGTTACAAAACAAAACAAGAAATAACGAACAAACAAACAAAGTTTCTGAGAAACGTGACATTGGAAATTCCATTGAAAACAAGACAATAGTAAGAAAGAATTGCAACATCGTCATATTTTTTCCTCTAGCAAGTAATACGAGGAACTCCACAGAAATATGAAAGAATAAAAACTTCAGCGCAAAAAGGCTCACGATAGCACCACTGTGATGCCATGGCATTGCCCCTGTAGGAGCTTGAGGTGCAAGAATCCATTGCGCATAGTGCAAAATTGAAAAAGAAATCAGCGTGCAAGGAACAAATTCTAAGTGAAGTTGGCAGTCAAAAGGAGACGTTTAGGTTTCATAGGATGCAAGAGTTGAATTCACTTCACAAAGTAGCTGGAGCTGAGAAATAAAATGCAAAGTTAGTGAAAGAACACATTTCCCAGTATATTAGCATCAACGCGAGTTCGACAAACCATAGCAAGTAGTTTTGGTCACCACCCCCATTCCTCAAACTTACCAATATCATGCAAGCAGAAAGACGCTTCACAGCATACCATAAAATAGAGCAACCAGCAGCACCGCATGCGATAAACCAAAATGAACGCATGCTATTCAAAAACACAACAGAAATGAGCAGCGCTCTCACTCAACTAAACACACAAATGCGTAAGTAAAGATAGAGTATGATGCATATAATTTGTGCATACAGCGTTGAAACTTGAGAGAAACAGTGACTTTAATGTGATGAAAGAAAAAAGAAAGTAAGAGCAAGCACGCACATACATACATACGAACACTTTTCTGCCTCCTTGCCTTTTGCTTTCCTTTGCTTTCCGCTCAATATGAAAGCAAACTCTTCTTATGTTCAAGAGTGTTATTTTTATCATTACTTTTATGTTTAAGTGAGTTTCGTATGAGAAGTCAGCAGCTCCATCAGAACGGAAATGTGCAATAGACAGGCTAGTTTTTTCGAGCCGCGGTGGGCGCGGGGGTGGACTCTCGAGAGACTCTCCGGAGTGTTGGGGGAGAAATTGGCTTCTTACACAACATTAATAACATAATTTGTGACTATTTTGCCTCGTTTTTGGTTTTTGATTAAAAAGCACAATATACATTTGTTTTTTCCGGTGTCAGGCAACCATGTGACAATTTCTCACTGGTGGAACAAAGTCGAACTGCTCATTACATTTCAATATGTGAAAAATGTTAAAGTGCCCATTACGTAATGGAAGGCCCCGAGAATAGGCCATTCTATCTGGTTTGGCTTTTCAAACAAATTTAGGCTCGACCCCATCGGGGCTCGCCTGGGCAAAATGGCCTTTGCCTGCACTTTCCATAATACTTTCACATAAGTTCGTGAAAGAAATTGATCTTCCATCCCAAGCCATAGAAAGAAGTTGATTGCTTAGATTAAGAGGTGGTTTCTTTTCTTCTTTTTTTGAAGGGTGGATGGTGCACATGGCTTTTCACAACACCCCCCCCCCCCTCTCTCTCTCTCTCTCTCTCTCTCATAATTTTATTTTTCTACTTACCCCAATTTAGCTCCCTTTAACTTGGCAATGCATTATCTATTTATAAACAATCTGAAAAAAAAAAAATTCGGCCATTATCGTTATGAAATTGCCACAATTGTGGATTTGCATAATGCTTAGCTCGATCCTGGGCTTGCCTAAAGTTACGCTTAGCCTGTTCTACCATCTAGTTTAGGTCTTTTAAAAAGCTTTTTGCTACTTCCACTTATTCCTGGAATCGTCGTCTAGCTCTAGTGACGATGACAACAATCACTCCATATCCAAAACAAAACTGACATACGATGGGCCACACATAAATCAACTATCACGTCGTGAGCATATGGGATTGAGAGCCATGATGAAAATACATGAACAACAACATGCCAAAACAAATTAACCTCGGCCTACTACTACTACTTCTTCAGAATCAATATCAAGTGCCAAAAATGATTTATGCATTCAAGATGAAGTTGAAATCATGAACACCTTGATAAATAACGTCTATGAGCATCGTGACATGGAAGAACGCACTAAACGTGATAGTGAATCATTTTTTAGTGCCGAGGAGAAAAATCTGAGAGAAGAAACAAACACACCATTATATTCTGGAGCAAAGACATCTCGTTTGGCCGTTTTGTTGCTTATATTGCACCTCCAAGCAAAATATAAATGGAGTGATACAAGTGTTACATCCTTATTTGGGTAAATAAGATTGAAATTTTTGTTAAAGATTTTAGTAGACGTGTTGTTCAAGTCAAAAAATATAGTGGGCTAGATGATTTTATTTTATATTATAGAAATTCATTTGATTATGTATAGGTTATTGCACAAACTACTCCTAGAAGGAAATACTATGTTAGAGACAAGAGGTGAGGCACGAAAAATGTTGAGTGCAATGGGAATGGAGTATACATATGAAAATCTCTAACATGCAAACCGTCATCGACAACCTCATGGCAGAACGAGACGAGGCCATAGCAAATGCCCAGGCCGCACATTTTGCTATGAAGGAAAAACTGAAACTGGTCGATTTCAATGATTTCGCACCACCAACTATTCTTGAGAGAACCCAAATTCCAGTGGTGGTGTATCAACGGTTGGCCCAAAAGTTCAAAGCCACGACGAAGCAGCACACCAAACTCCAACAATCATACACTGCTTCTGTCGAGGCCCTTGACCAACACATAGCCACCTTGGAAGAACAATTGAAGGCGGCCGCTCAGTCCACACCTTCTGTCCATGTAGAGCATGCTCACTTTCATGACTCTGGTCATCACTTTGATGGTTCAGATGGTGGCGATGGGATAGTATTTCAACAACCGCCAACAAATAATCAAGGCTCCACATTTCAAGGGCAGTCTCAAGGACCACAAGCTCAACCACCAACCAATCCTCAGGGCCCCGGTGGTACTTCCTCCCAACACCGAGCTTGAGGATCTTGGATTTTGCAATTCTTTTGGTGTAGCTCTTTGCTTCTTCTTCCAGGTGTTGGAATTCAATTTCAAGTAGGTGGATTCTCAGATCCTTGGTGTACTTTCAGTCTAAAGATCATAATTGTGAATTTGTTCCATGAATTTTGAAGGAAATCATTGGATTTTTGATGAATTCAGTGAATTTTTCACCTAGAATTGATGGTTTTTGCAAGGAAATGATTATAGAATCTGGTGTGGTACGTTTTTCAGATTGTACTTGCTGTTTTGCAGTCATTAATTTCAGAATTTAATGATTGCATGTTGGTTGAAAAGTCAAAAGGTTGATTAGATAGTGGTTTTGGACCAAAAATTGGGACTTTTGGATCATAAATGGGCTATGGAAACCATGTTTGACTTGAATCAGAACTTTTAGTGCCTGAATGCAATGTAATTACAGGGATTTGGATTTGAAGGCACGAATTTGTGGATTTCCCCCCATGAATTTGGGTCAAAATTGGTCAAAATTGGTCAAAAATCATGGTTTTTTGATGTTTTTTGGACTAATTTTGGGGTAGATCTCAAAATTCTCAGCCAAGAATTGGTATGGACGTTTTTAGAGATGTAATGAAGCTGTCCCTAAGCTTTCATGAAGTTTGGTAGGGATTAGACACCATTAGGGGGCTCAAAACATTCAAAAATAGTGTATTTTTTATGATTTTTGAGCATGAATACCTCTTAATTGGGGGTCTGAACCTGTTGCTTCTTGTTACAATAACTTTTTATCCTCTGATAGGAAACTTTTGCCAAGTTTTAGGAAGCTTCGGTTTCATTCACAGATTCTTTAGATTGAACGACGAAGATTCATTTCCAGCAGATATGCAAAAACAACAAAAAAACCACAAAAAATCATCAAAACCCTAAAAAATACAAAAAAAACCTTCGTTCGATTTACTATGCATAGGTGTGATTCAGATCTATCTACTGCCAGGTCGACGAAGAATAATACCAAAAATAGAAGACCAAAGTAACTGTTTATCTAGTTGCTGGTAACCTTTTGTGGAAAATTCACAACTTTCTGCAAAAATATCAGTTCTCTGAGAAGAACCTTCGCCTAAACCTTTGCCAGAGTTTGTGTCATTCTCACTTACTAATTTTGATAACCAGTGAGTTTGGTGAGGATTTTCCAAAAGATCAGTTCTCATATTGCCATATTTTTGCCAAAAAAATCTCCTTTTTGTAAAATTACCAGTATTACTCTTGATTCTTCATCAGATCCTGTCGCCGAGTTTTTTGAGGATTCTAAATATAGTAAATTTCCTTTTGTGAGTTTGGCAAAGATTAGATGTATCAAGATCTTCCAAAAAGTCTATTTTTACTCTCGCCAAGTTATAGAAACCCCATTTTTTTGTCAAAAAGAACTTTTCAATGATCACGAGAGTGGTCCTTTAGAGCAGTATGCTATCTATGTTGTCGCGCAATAACAATCAGCTAAACAATGGACCAGAGCGCCACTTGGATGTTTTGCATGTGGGGAGAATCACAAAGTCGTTGAATGTCCAAACAAGGAGAAGTTTGTACCATTTTGTAGAGACTGTGGTTATGGACACTGTTATAAAGATTGTCCTACAAGACCCAAACTACCTCCGATTACTGCTCTAGTGAACTTGATTACAATCAAGAAAAGGCCAATAGTTCAATCTGAACCAATTGCACCTTTAATGGTTGTTACTAGAGCTCAAAAACAGAAAGGCGTATTAGTTGATCCAATACTTGCTGAATCTGCACCAACTACAGATATACCTACCGCATCAGGCGTGTATCCGAACCTTAAAGCAGAAAAGAATAGATACTAGGACATGAGACAATGGATTAAACAGTTGCAAGAAGAAGAAGTCCTGGAAGCTGCTAAAGCAGTAGTCAAAGTCCCTTCTCCATCTATGCCACAAGCAAATCCAAAAACAGATGTTAATACACAGTTGCACCATCATGACAGAACCAAAAGCACCACAAACAGAAATAATCATGAATATGTTGTCTAGTAAGATGGATATTACACTGGGAGAATTTGCTGAGCTAGTGCCGAAAGCAAAAGAGATATTAACAGAAAGATTGACTCAGATGGAACCACCAGTTCATCAGAAGCCACTTTTTTGTGTCGAGTTTGAAGAATCAAATGAAGTACTCAATGTGGGAGTAGCCTGGGAAAGTGAGCGGAAAAACATCACCCTGCCAATACATCATAGATAGTTTAGTAAAGAAGCAGCTGCGATTGATGGAGGTTCAGGAGTTAATTTGATATCAACTAAGCTATGTGCAAAATGGGGGCTTACCAAGTTGAAGCTTGCCACTTTTGCCATTAAGCTAGCTGATCAAAAAACAGTCTGTTCAATAGGATTAGTTGAAGACGTATCTGTCAGAATTGCTGGAGTTTAGTTTGTCATTACTTTTGTAGTAATGGACTTACCTGACGCACCAAATGTATATCGAGTTTTATTGGGACGTCCATGGTTACGAGTTGCACAAGTAATACATAACTGGGGTACGGTAAAATTACTTTTGAGAATCGTGAGTGTGCCATGAAAGTAGATCCAATCACTTAAATTATCAAGCCAGTAGTCTAAAAAAGGGATGATGATTCATCAATAATAAATCATACCTACGATCGATAAGTGAAGACTCTAGGAGTTCATCATGACTCTCAAACTGACATTGTCAATTGGAATCAAGCTCTTGCAACAGTGGATTGTACAACGGGCTATATGTGTCAACGAGATAATCAATCCGAATTGAGCAAAATTTCCTTACTTGATCAAACTTTGGACACGCCGATTACTTTTCTATTGAATATAATGAATCTACCTTGGATATCAACTGAACCAATTCCAGATCCGCCGATTGAAGATGATTTAATGTATGTTAGTTATGCATTGACTTACGATGGAGAGGCCGAACTTACAGACGAACAGATTCTCAATCATATGGATCCTACAAGACATGGACCGCCAAAAGTAGTTATATTAAAGAAAGACAAGATGACAGGACCTATGACAAAGAAACAAGCTAAGCAATACTATAGTACGGTCCCGAACTGGGAAAAATTATCTCGGAAAGTTGATTCTAAGAATGTACCACCCTTATTGGATAAAGGAAAAAGGAAGGTCAAAGATGACACTTCAAGTGAAATTTGTCATAGGAATTCATCGTCAAGGAAGTCATCACCGTAAAAAAAGAGCACATCTTCAAGAAGGTCATCACCTCCACGTCAAGAAAGCTAAACGGAGATCAAAGATCAACCCTTATGAGAAGGAACAATCAGACAAAGTCCAGCATGATATGCCAGGACATTTCAAATGCTATACTTTGGATGACATGGTGATTATGTTACCAAAAGCACATCATGAACTTGAAGAGAAAGAACCATAAACCAAAGGAGGTTTATGATGGACACAACAAATGAATCTTGATGAACCAGAAAAGATTGTTCAAGTTGGAGCGCAACTTACTCTCAAACAATTTCAAGCGTTAAGGGAGCTATTGATCAAATATCAAGACTGTTTTGCTTGGACGTATAAAGATCTCAAAGGGATTTCGACATCAGTCATTGAATATACCATACCCTTAATACCTGATGCAGTTTCAAAGGTCACAAAATTCTATCGTTGTAATCCTAATGTTACAGATCTTATAAAGAAAGAGCTACAAAGACTACTTGAAGTTGACTTCATTTATGAAATCGAACATACAAAATGAGTTTTGCCAATTGTTGTCGTTCCTAAGAAAAATGGGAAGATGAGAATTTGTGTGAATCTCAAAGCTTTGAATAAAGTAATGTGGAAAGATCACTTTCCGTTACCCTTTACTGAAAGCATATTGGACCGTCTTGCTAGAGTGAAAGCGTACAGTTTTTTGGATGGATTTAGTGGTTACAACCAAGTTAAGATAGCACCTGTGGATTGTCACATAACAACTTTTGCAACATAATGGAAAACTTATGCTTATAAAGTCATGTCGTTTGGACTTTGCAATGCACCTAGTTCATTTCAAAGAGTTATGTAGTTTACCTTTAAGGATTACTTGCAGCAATTCCTTGAAATCTACTTGGATGATCTGGGAGTCTATATTGCAGATACAGACCACTCGGATCGTTTGGAGAAAGTATTTGAACGTTGTCGCATATACCAAGTCTCCTTAAATTCAGAAAAGTGTCAAATTTGGGTCACTTGTGGAGTTGTCCTTGGACATGTGATATCAAGACATGGCATTGCTATGGATTATTCCAAAATCAAAGTAATTATCGAGCTACCACCGCCAGGAACAATTTGAGGAGTTTACGTGTCCATGGGTCATGCAAATTACTATCAAATATTCATACTATTCTTTGCAGATTTAGCAAGACCTATATATAAATTGACTATTGTATGACTTTGGACAGAAGAGGCATTGGAAGCATTTGAGAAATTGAAAAAAGCTTTAGCTTTTGCACCGATACTACGAGCTCCAATTTGGACAATCGAGTTTCACGTTCACACGGATGCATCAAAATATGCTATTGGATCAGTTTTGACGTAGCCAGGTGAATACAAGAAGGATTATCCTATTAGGTTTGCAAGCAGACAACTTACAGATCTTGAGAAGAATTATTTGACAACTGAATGCGAAGCATGTGCCATGATTTTTTCTGTTAAAAAGTTTCGACATTATCTAATGGCAATGCATTTTGCATTTTATATTGATCATTAGCCGTTACTTTATTTGGCGAACAAGACATACAACACAGGGCGTATTGCAAGATGGCTACTTCTACTAACCGAATTTGATTTTTGCGTTGTGGTTCGAAAGGGTAAACAACATTATCTAGCCGACCATATTTCAAGGATTGAATCATCGCCTGTTAATACTAAAGTGGATGATGAACTACCAAATGCTGTATTATTTTGTGTAGAAGCAATATGTATCCATGAGCGGGCCTTCTCGATATGAATTAATATGGATTTTATCACTCTTGCTTTCAATACCTGGAAGGAGGAGAAATCCAAATTTTATACTCCCTTTCAAGGAGCCACACACAAGGTGCACGTAACTGAAGTCGCCCTTGCTGCCATAGGAATTTCATCTGGCACTCAAGCCTCACCAAACCACAAACATGCCAAACATGCCCTCAAGCCTCACCAAACCACAAACATGCCAAACATGCCATTAAGCCGTATATTGATACCACCAATGCCCTATACTAGACAAATGACGACTCTCTGTTAGAGGCTATTAGAGATCCTGCCATTCATGCAGTTGCCCAGCTCCTCAATAACTTCTTGATGGGAACCTCAGGAAAGAGTGCATCTCTTCCCAGATATTGCATAAGATAGTTGAATCTCATGCCAAATTAGAAAAGCACCTATGGAACCATATAATTGGTTCAAAATTGTGTTTAGAGAGCTCAAACGAGCTATCAAGAGCAATACCAAGCAATAGTTTGCTGCTGGTCAGTTATTATCTCTCCCAGCAGCCCCTCCCACCTTGATAGTAAAATCCATGGCTTCAGTATGGATTTTGTGATGTCGATATATGAAGAAGCACCGGCTGAATCCTCTCAGCAAGTATCGAGAGTTCACATAGTTGTCGTTGTGTACGTAGCGAGATCGCCATTCTTGACTCGCCTTCCGCGTCACGTCGTCGTACTAGGCAACCAGCTACACTTCCATCCCCTGCTACAATTCACACTGAATTACCCATCCCCCAATCCACTGATGCATCCCTAGCCTCCGCTTCCTCATAGGGTTAGTCTGTGACCATTCCAATCACAGCTGCCCAAGCCGCCTCACCCCCACAAATCCGAGTCATTTTTCCAAACACCCAAACATTCATGGATATGTTCGATGATTCCAACCCGCTGGGTCCAGATGAAATCTTTGAGATGCCCAAAAGTTCAAGACCCTTTGATCTCCAATCCCCTGAAAGAGGATTCGAATAATTCCATGTGACCTCCGCTGGTTTTGATGACTCCTTCCACGTGAGGCAAAGTCTGAAGCTGAATTGAAGAAGGCCACCAAATCTGCTCAACGCCTCAAAGACTATGTGGCAAGCCTTCAAACGACGGCGCAAGACCAAGTGGACAAAGTTGTCCAGGACTCAAAACAACAAGTGTTGCTGTTGGCAGGACAACTAGACCTTCTCTCTATTGATACTCAAATCTATGCGTATGTACAATGGCACGGAGTGTCGCCCTTATAGGAACGAACACCGTCCTGAGCTTCGCTCTCCAACCGTTGGGAACAACTACATAACCCTTCAGAGTGTCACTCTATAACGTTGCGCACTCTTAATTACAATGTATTAACGAGATGCAAATAGGCCTTTACATAAATTTAGGCTCTATAGCATTTTTACATGTACAAAAATTTAAAATTTTACATCATATAACAATTTCATAGGATAATGTGGAATCATAGGCCTCCACAAGAAGTAGATATCAAGCATATAACATAACTTGATCTAAGATTTGAGCTTAATTTTCTTTTTAATATAGGCTATAAACCTCAAGGAAGGTGCTAAACTTGATGAAATGCCTCTAATAGGCCTCTTGATGCAAGACAATGTCCGACATATTTCTACATGTGGCTCTTACTGACTCTTCAAGATGCATCAAATATTTTGAACATAAGCCACCACCACCTTTGTCACTTTGAATGGCTTGCAAAATAATAGGGAGAAATAAGATATTGGCTTAAAACCAATGGTCCTCAACAAACATGAAACACCAAAGACAATGCTTGTTTTGGCAACGCAATGTGACTAGCTTGATGTTCCACTTGTTGTCTTCCTTCTAGATCTTTTCAACTTTGACAATGTCTTTACAATGACTTGCACGAGCCTCCAAATGACCCACACAACATAACGTTCCTAATTTGGCCTCACATATTGACCTAATTTGACATTTTTTAATACCATGTGCACAAACTCCCATAACGTGAACAATACCACATTTGCCTAAGTGAACATTTGGGGCCTTAGTTTCCATTTGCCCATCTGCATAATCTTTCACATTTCCCCTCAAATTCAACTTAGCCAATCTAACAACATACATGCTTACCGCAACCAAGATAAGGCCCGTTTGATGAAAATGCTCTTCCAAGTGTCATGAAGAGCTTCCTTCTAAACACACTATCCTTGAATGCTTGAAGAAAGCTTTCTCCTCCTCGAAGTAGCTCATCCTTGGAAAAATTTCGATGACTCTTTGCCCCTCACAAAGATCATCCATGCAAAATTAACTAGTCCACAAATGTTTATTAGTAGTATTTTGCAATACTTCTCTAAGCTTGAATTAACACAACTAAGTGTAGATCCAATGAGGCCAATTGCTTTTATATGGAGATAAGTGTCCTTTGAGGATGATTCACTTACTCTCATACAAAGCTCACAACATGTCTCTATGAATGTGGATTTACAACTATCCAACTTCTGGATGAAAAAATTATATGTGCTTCTTAAACACCCAAGAGCAATTAGATGAAAAAACTACCATTCATACCAACTATGAAAGATATAATCAAGTTTCATTTTTTTGACTCTTACTTCAAAGTCATATATACATAGAAAAATTAAAATAGTGTGTTCGCCCTCAAGCTTATCAATCTCTAAGCCATCACCATCAAACTTAGTGTCATTATTTTGATCACATACACTAAAAGTAGTCTCTCCATGCTTCAAACCATATCCACTTCCATAACATTCTCATCACAATGTACATATTGGTCTTCAGAAATGTTACATTCAAGAGAAGAAGTATACCATTCCTCTGTGATCCTTGATCTTTTCTTGTTGCCCCTTGATCCATGAAGCTTTTGGAGAATCTCTCATGCATTCTTTGCTGATAAGATCATTTGAAACATTCATTCTTATGCATGCTAGAGCTTTTCTAGCTCTACTCTCATATCTTGTCAAGTCGAATGATGAGGTTTTGCCTCAATTCCAAGCACAAAATTCATCATATTATTTTCAATAAGAAGTGACTCCATGGGAACATAATGTGTATGCTGCTACTTGGAATGATGGGATATTAAAAATAGGTCCGGTAGATAGCATGGACCAACTTCTAATTCTACCACCATTGGTAGTAGCTCCCAGACGAACAAGTGAGAATTGGAGCCTAGGCAAATGTTTGAGACAAATTTCCACTTGTAGATTTCGAGGTGGTGATATGCTTGACATACAATACACTATTCTTTGCACTAGAATGAAGATTATATAATGAAGAAAAATTATTCATAATCGACAAGGATTACATTATTCATAAGTTAAGAAATATGACAATTTCAAATATTTTCTTCGAATAAATTATCGAATTTTGAAGGTAGATTTGCATCGATAGCTCCGCATGTTGATTTCAAATATCCATTTTTGTATACTTGTTACATTTTAAGAGGCCAATTACGCACACCTCATAGGCACACTTGATAAGACAATTGCACTATGAAGATGACACACAAGCCACAAGAACTCCTCAAGCTATGGCACATTGCAAATTTAAACCTTTGTAGAATCATTTAAATTGTGCATAGAGACTTACATTAAAAGGTCAATATGTCAAGATGACAACACAATATCAGCTGACGACTGTGCACATTTTTTGATTCGATGTAGAGGATGTGGTGAGCCACCATCGGCTAGGTTAGGTGCCATCAGAATTCATGCTTGATCTCTCAATGGGTGCACTCACTAAGCAACTACTTGATTTTTCTTGAAGTTAGGGCTGTCTGCTTGTTCATTGTCCAGCCTCCCCCGAATAGGTCATACCTTTGTCCTCCTCCTTGTCCTTGTGTACATTCCTAGCATTATTTTGGGTACACTTTGGTTTTCCATATTATTCCAAAGCTCTTGCCATAACTAACAATTAATTTGCATAGATGTCTCACGGAGTGGCAACTTTTTGCTAATAACTTGTTTATAAATGAGAATTGTTGTCCCATGAGAGTTGCCTATAGTGGTTATTCATGCTCTAGCTCTTAATCCATGTCAACCTCATCCTTGTATGGTTGGAGGGGGAGATCATGTTTAAGGACCCCAAGGCTACTTAGTGAATGAACATTGTCTTGAAGCTCAAAAAGGAACGACAGCCAGACTAACTTAACAACCTGTAACTTTGGCGGTCATGATCAAACCAGAATGGCTGTGCTCCTCCTAGCTTCAGAGTAGAGAATGTAATAATATGCAACCCTAGTGGCATCTGCCTTCTCCTCCTGGTTTGCGCTATCGACGATCGGATCCTGTCATTTCAGGGGGCAGACATGATCTCACAGTTCTTTGTACTCTCACTGCGGGGCGACAACATCGTCTTCCGGGATTGTAAGCGCTGTGTTTAGTTCATGGTCTACATACTTTTTGATGTATTATCTTGCAATACTTTTTTGGGTTCCTTGCTTCTGATTTTCTCTGATATCGTGCACCTATGCTTTGCATTTATCAAGTGCCATCGATTTCTTAGCGTCGAGTTATGTTCTACGATGCGATAATAGCCAGAGCGTACTCTGGTCGACCCTAATCGCTTAGATGCGATTGGTAGCTCATTAGGTACAGACCTCCTATATGTGTAATATCTCAATAGCCTGAGTGTCTAGGTTGGACATCCTTTCTTTTTCGCGTATTACTCTGGTTGTAGGCGAGATATCTGGCTTAGCTTTGTGCTTTTATCAAAAAATAATAATCTGAACGTAAATACTTTCTGCGTCTGTACATCTATTTATTACACGCATAAGTCTGGATTTCTGCCTGTGGGCTTGTGCATTTGGCATTTGCTTTCACGTTCTTCAGCATAATTACTGTCAGTGCAACTATGCCTCATATGTATCAGGTAACTGTGCATGTACCTTGTACGATACATCGCCTCATTGCTCTGCCAATACCTCATTCAGAACATCCGGCGATTGACTCGCATACGTCAGTGCCTTTAAACATGATACAGATCTTGACCTGTGATCCTTTGTCAAATCTTTCATATAGCAATGAACTAACGAGTTACTAAAGTAGCATTGAAACGCATCTGAACAGTGAACATTGCTTGTGGTACAAGCCATCTAACTTGTCCCTTATTGTTTGCAACTTGTCTTTGAGTAAAAGATAGGTATGCAAAATTGAGAAAAGGATGAAGTGATAGAAAACATTGGAAGATGGGAGTTTTGATCTTCCTAGGAAGATATAAAGGGCAATTGAAGCGCCTTGTTGTAGGAAGGACAATGATAGAAAAATCTGAAAAAAAGAGAACAAAGTACAAAAAAGATGAAGCTTAAAAAACTTGTGAAAATATAGAAGGAAAAAAGTAAGCTTCTGTGCATTAATTTAGGAGCTATAAAGTGCAGTAGAAATGACTAATTGTCGGAAGAACAATGATGCAAAAGTTCTCAAGAAGTCATGCTAAGAATAAGGACAAAGATGAAGGTTAAAAAATTTATGGAATTTCAAAACTTAAAGTCTATAGCTTAGACTCTTAACTCTATTGGTTATTGAGCAATCATCCTATATGCATTGTACAATATATTGTATGAAACTTGTCACTTGAACACTATGAGTGGTATTGACATATCATATATGTATAATCATCAATGTTGAAAACTTGAATGGTGTAACTGTGTAATACAGTAGATCGTAAATACTAGCTTCTATGATTCTCAAGACTATAATTAGCAACTCAAAATTCAGAAATTAGTATTCCATGCTTAGTGCTTAGTGCTCTATGCTCATTGCTCAATAGCGACATTCAAGCAACACTAAGTTCTGATAAGTTACTACTAAGTATTGACTTAGTAACTAGTATAGTCACGAATCACAACGTTTCATAGAAAAAAATATGCCAACTCTAAAATGAGTGATTACTCATGAAAGTAAATCATAAGATTTTGATAAAAATGCCAAAATCATTAGCACATAATGAATGGTGTTAAAACTCAAGCTTAGATGTGGATCCATGATACTCATAGCGCGAATGAAATCAAATTTATAATGCCGTCCTAGGATGGCTACCTAGACTTTTGATGATAGAATCTAGGTGTTTGTTGTATCATGAATGATGGCTCTTGGGCAGCTAGTCTCCCCCTCATGATCACTTTCCTCCTCATCCCTATCCTCTTCCTCTTCAACATATTCCTCATTCTATGAGGCCTCCTCTTCCTCCTCGTTAAAGCGCCTGATTGCTAAGAGCACAAGAACTCATATCCTCTCCTTATCACTTTGTGTGTAATGTAGCAACTTGAGTGGTAGATCTTCCATGCAAGGATTGGCCATGGTTGATGTGATGTTTGAACTTTTAGAATTGAGCTCTGAAACTCAACCTCAAAAATGCAAATTTGAAGTTAGAATATGCTACAAAATGGAACTTGGAAGTGGGAATTAACTTCTTGTCAAGAAAGCCTTTAGATGGAGGAATGCATACACATCTTCCTGTAAGATAATTGACTTGATCATACAAGTTACCCAAGACAAGATTCCTATTGTTGTTAGACAATAGCCATACAAACACATGGAAGAGAACACATGTTGATGAAGCAAATGTACGCCAACTATGTCCCATTGCAAATAGACTAGAGCGCACTACATATGTATAGACAATAGTCTATGCACCTATCTACAACAAAACTTGTGCTCCAAATCAAGCACTAGAATCTCGACCTTGAGTCTAACTGAATTCTAACTTGACTTTATTAAATATAGGGAGGGCCCCTAGAATTAGCACGCAAGCATGGCCTAATAATCCTAATTAATCTTGGATGACAACATTAGGGGTAACAATGTGAACATTAACTCTAACACTCCCCCTTAATATTTTTTACATTGTTAATAACAAGAACTATGTATAGGTGTGTCCTCCATGATGCCCATGCAGTGAAGATCCTCAATTTTTATGTAGAATCCATGATCAACTCTGATCTCAATGTCTTCATTACTCGATGCAAAACTTCCTTCGTATGAAGACGTAGAATCCTTAGAATGTTGATCCTTTCATATGAACTTGCTACATATGATTTCCCAATGTCTTGCTTATGTCTTCGTGTCCCTTTAGTGCATGTGTGACCACCATGAGTGCAACATATCACCATCCAATACCTAGACTTCCTTAAGCTCAAACAACTTGATTCCCCCTGAATCAAATTATGTGGGCAGGATTAACCTTTGCCATAACATTGAGAACTTTGCTTGACGATTGCCTTTGTCTCTTTGAACATCTTCCAAGCTACCACAAATATGTAAGGATCTCACCAACACCCATAAAGAAAATGTATTATTCTCTTTGATTACCATAGCACCATCATAGCAATCATAAGTAGGAAATAGATCTACAAATGTCAACACCAAATCTCCTAAATCAACACCCATGTTAGAAACCTGTACTTCATAAGTAATTGGCTCCACTTGTGTTGAATCCTTGAATTGAATCCATTTCAATTCTCTTGGTACTCTCATAAGTTACCACCAGTGATGGACTTAGCTGAACTACTCACTCTCGATGTTGATCTTGAAAATTCTTGTTAGGATTAATAAAGTATCCATTCTCCAACAATGATACAAATAGAATGTCATCTGTGAACCAAATGAAATATGCAAGTAATAGAGCATCCCCAATAGAAAGATAAAGTGTATGCAATACTTCCTCACACAAAGTTACTGATACTCCTCAAATACTTTCTCACACAAAGCACATGACACTATCTTCTCCATGGAATCGCCTGCCTCTATCTCACACAACCTTCCAACCTAGAAAGCATCTCATCATGACAACTATTTATCGTGACACTATGTCATATGCAAACTTCCCAATTGGTGTATGTCTATCTTCCTGCCAATCAAGAGATCCAAACACCTCTATCATAAAACAATTGTCCTGAATTTTTTTCCAACACATCCCTAAGCCGAAATCATCCATGATGATAAACAAAAGTAGAGATCAAAGATTCTTGATACTTCCTCACTTTGAAAGAACCATGCTTCACTTAAGAAGACTTCATATTGATTCTCTAAGGCTGATCAATAACTTGTCGATTCATAGAAATGAACCTTGTTGTTTTTCATGAGGCTAAACAACAAACTGTACTGTTAATTTTCAACGGCTAATCAACAATTTGTTAATTCAATAATTGAATTATGTTGTTTCTATGAGGCTAAACAACAACCTTCAAGGCTAGTCAACAACCTTAGCTTCCAAATCTTATTGGAAACAACAAAGTCTACCACATGACAGACCATGAACTTGGATAGATTCAAGAACTCGAAGAAAACATACGACTTTTCTTCAACTCAAACTAGACCTTCCTAGTAGAATTGATCTCACTTGGTACCACCACATGAACGATCAACTATGACTTAGATGGTATCCAGAATTTTACTTGACAACCACAACAAACAATCACTTCGATTAATAATCATAAATCTCAAGTGATATTAGTTTAGATAGACAACCAAATAGAGTTAGGGTTGTTGACATGTTTAACAAAGCATCCAACTATGGGTTAGCTAAAGAATTCCAAAAGCAAAAATTGAAAAATAACAACAAAGCCGTAAAATATTCAGTGCTCAGTCTAAAAAATATCAAAGTTTTGTCTTAGGGTCAATATAGACCCAAAATGAACAATGTACATGTTCATAACTTGGCCTGTAACTTATTTGTGGAGGAGGATCATGAATGCTTATGAACTATGCTATTGATAATGTGCAGATCGTGGAGATGTACCGAAAGGAAGTGCCGAAATTTTTTTCAGAAAAGTGAAGTTTTGGCAAGGCGAGGAGGGTGAAGAAGCACCCCCTGTGTTCGTAGGTATTCTGTCACTTGTAGCTACATTGAGCAATTTCTAACCCTAATATTCTTTGCCTTTTGAATTATTGCATGCTATTATAAGTAGTTTGTAAATGGTCTTGTTACTTGTATTGAGTAATGTAGTTCATTGTGTTCTTTGTCGACCTTGAGTTAAAGGATGAGTTAATAATGCATCATGTTTACTCTTTGCCTTTTTTTTTTGTTTGAAAAATCAAATGTAAAACTTCTTTAGCTTGTTAAGTTAAGAATTGCCATGACCATCATAACAATTGACATCTCATCATCCCAAGCTGCAACATCTTGAGAATTCCTCGTGCATGATTGTTGCTGGCTAATATTTTTTGCAATTGGATTCTTTATGGAAATCTTTCATACCTCAAGTCTTTCTATTCATCTCTTTATGCAGTCTCAATGACTTCATGTAGATTCCCAAGATGTACGATTATTCAGTTCTTCAAGATTATTAAATGGCTGTCTACTCTTCAGAAGTTTTCCTCTTGAAGGTTTGTAACCTTCATGCAACACTCTCAACCAGCTGAAAGTTTATCACTAGTACAACTCTCCTCTTCCTCATGGTCTAACTACTATTCACTTTGAAATGGTCGTGCACGAGTTGTCTTACTTAAGAATAGGCTCCTTCATGATGGATTTTCTCTCCACAATGATGGGCTTTAAGCTTAACAACAACTAAAAAGTATTTCTCCATGCATTCCCCCATTTACTTTTGAAACGACACCACTACTGTCATTATGAGTACTAGTAATGACAAAAAGAAGAGAAGGTTGTACTTGTTTCTTCCTAATCATACGTTGCAGCCGCATGGCATGGTCATTGGCTACTCTAGAAGAGTGTCTTCTCCATTGATTTCCTTTTGTATAACATCCCACTTGAACTTATACTTGCGCGTCTTGAAGTCAGTAACTTGTGCCTCAGCATCCCTAGCACCATATTAAAGCTTCTAAGAATGGTTTCATGAAAATCCAAATTTGAATGGCCATTCCTACTCAAGGCACTACCTTGTCATAAACAACTACCCCTTGGCCATTGCCAAACTCAAATGCTTAATCATAATCTGAGTCAATGGTAGGCAACTTACGCTTTTTCACCAAAGTTGCATTAATAAAGTTATGTGAGGAACTTAGGTTGAAAAGAATCATGACACTACGACTTTCAACTTTTCCACTTTGCATCATTCAAAAGTCTATATGCTAGCACATTCCTGTTTGATTTGGCTCTCACCACCATAGACATAACTTTGACCTGGTTCTCTCTAGCCCTTGTTTTTTCTACCTTTGACCTTGGACCTGCAATCTGGCTTAAGGTGACCTAGTTTTCCACATTGGAAATATACCTTGCCCTTGGCTTCGGTGGAACTGTGACCCTTGGGGCATTCTGCTCACTCACGGGTGGAACATGTCCCGTCCCTTGAACTTCTTTGTTTTGGACTAGAAACCAGGCTGAAACGTCCTCTTAGACTAACCGTCTTGAAACATTTTTTAGTAGCTATCCCGTGATTTATGATGCCCCATTGGTCATCATACATCAAGAGGGGATTTGGCCCATGCCCTATTATTTTCATACATAATAGCAAAAACCAAAGCTCATGTATCCACCTTTCACAAAGCCCAAAACCTGTGGTTTAAAGTCCATTTCTGGAAATTGGAATGAGCATAGATGTCACGATACTTATCAGCATACTTATCATGTTGTTCAAGTGTAGAATGTTTCGCTATCTTAACAACAATTGCTCCACCACTTGTATGCGACACCTTTAAAAAACAACACAATATAGCCCTCGTGTTGTGCTCTTCAAGCGCTGCTTTGTTTAATATCCAATATTGCTCCCATTTGTTCCCAACCATTCCTCCCCATGTCTAAATTGAGCCCACGTTTTGGGTTGCTGCAAACCACCAAGATGTGGTTGCTCCTCAATGGACCCTCGTAGATGTGGTAGAGGTGGAACACTTCAAGCTCAAGTTTCTACCACCGGTGTCTTGTTTGCTTGTAGCAAGACTTGAGCATCAACCAGTGTTTACAATGTCGTCTTGATGTCTTGAAGCATGGAGAGAGATTAGTCTCATGATGACTTTGTGCCACTTGGGTATTTTCACCTAACACCACCAGTTAGTGATAACGATTTTTCCAAAACTTCACATTCGTGTAACCACATCAATGCTAGTTATAAAAATATGAATGTAACTGTTGTTATGATTACCATGCGTTCTGAGCTAAGGAAGCGGGACCCTGGACGTGGACGCGCGTCCGCGTCTGGACGCCTCAGGGGTGCGTTCGGAGGTGGACGTGTCCGGCATTTTCCAATTTTTTTTTTTTCAAAAATAAATAAAAATATAGGCCCCTGCCCTCACTGTCCCACATCCCGAAAGCGAAATAAAAACAATTTATGACCCCTACACCCCCCCCCCCCCCCAGAATTAATTATCAGAGGGTGTCTGGCACCCACTTGCCCCCTCCTGTTAAAAAATAGGAAAACGATACCCAAAAAAATTTGCAACAAACCTAACCACTGCCCATGCCTCCCATGTCTGATATCTACAGAATCGGACATGAAAGAGCAACAATTTATATTTTTTTGAGTCTCCAGAACTCTGTCTCGTGCCCTCACTATCTCTCCCTGACGAATCTATATTATACTATTATATAAATATAGGTAAACGATGCGCTCCCCAGATGAACTTCAACAACTTACTAATTACTTATGCTCCACAATTTCATTCAACACAGGGAAGTTCAAGACCTACACAGTACCATGGCCTATGTGATGAAATAGGTTTAGGGTTTTGGGATGAACTCCAACAACAACACTGAAAGGAAACATGAATTCTGTCACTGCTGCAGCAGAACAGAATGGGATGATCGGATCGCAGGATGAGATTTTTTGATAGCATAAGGTCCTTGTGCTTTTGACGAATTCTGAATGCTCGGGAAATTGCATGTCGTGCCACGGCAGGAATTGTCCAAATTTACTTTCCTCAAACAACGGACTCTCTCTCTCTCTCTCTCTCTCTCTCTCAAGACCAGAAGATTTTTTGGGAGAAGTATCCTTGTGTTCTTTGTGCGTGGAAAATGCCCTTCATCTAGAAAACTTTTAACCACGTTCTTCTCTACAGTTTCATGGGCTTCATACAGGTTGAGTAAAGGATTTGCTGCATACAGGCTATCAAGAGGAATTGGCTTCACTGCCCATTATTGAAGTTTTACTTCTCCTCGATTAACAGCCAAAGGAAGGATATCAAATATACTGTTGAGCAAGATTCTGATGATGATGAAGAGTACAAGCCTGCAGTTAGCCACGAAGAAAGTTCGAGCTCTTCCACAAGTCTGAAGTGTGACAAAAGTATTGAAGCATTTTCACCAGAAATGGAGTTTGCACCCTCTCCTGGAGCTAGGCAAACTTCAAGATGAAGATATGCATAGCTTACGCAGCTTGCACAGCTCGAACAACTTACTGGAGCTTGAACAGCTTGCGTAGCTTGCCTGGCTCTAGGAGCTCTGTATCTACCACCTTTCTGAAAGCGCTTCAGCATCCTTGAACACAGTACGGTGAGTCTCAACATGTTTCTCAGCATCAAGCAATTCTGCAAAGTCTAGCTCCGCTTTTTCTTGGTACTCCAAGACCTTCTCTTCATCGGCAGGAGAATCTACTAATCAGAAAGAAGTGGGAGCTGTCTCTGAAAGCGTTGATTTGAAGCAGGAGCAATTGTTGACGTGGTAAAATCCTTGAGTCCATAAAAGGCGACGCAACTACTCTCCATGCGCTGGAAGGACCTTTTTGACCATTGCTTTCTTGCATAGCTACCTGGCCAAATTCCCAGATGAAAGGGTACTGATCATTGCCCCAAAAGGAATGTTGCTTCCTTGGGTGTTCGAGTTCAGGAAATGGGCCGTGAAGCCAAACCCCAAACCCATAAAAACCAGTATCAAGCCTACAAAACTGTCTTTCAAATGAACATCTAATTGCTGTGGCCGGACCTCCTCTATCGCTGCACGGATGATGCCGTAAATGTACTCGGCCATATGCACTTTCCTTGCCTCGAAGGCGTCGATGCTGCGCAGAAACATGGAACCGTAACAACTAGAAACAATCAAGTTGATGAGTGGACGTTTACGACGATCAGTCCACCCATCAGCCATGATGGAGCAGCTGTATCTATCCCAAGCCTCCTGCAGTGCGGCTAGTCTCTCTCTGACGGATGCAACCCGCTCTTGGAGCAAAGGGCCGCGAAGTGCGTCGGCTGTGGGTGGTGTGTAGCCGGGCCCGCAGACTGCAACTTTCGAGATAGCCTCTCGAAAGATGCGGGATGATGCCATGATAAAAGGGAGGCTCAGGTCATATAACATCTGTGCTATGGTCCTGGTGGCCTCTCTGTGCTGCCCCTCTCTGAAAGATCCCGGCATGGCTGGGAGGATGCGGATGGACGATGCAGATCTGGAGGTGGTGGCATAGGTGTATGTGCAGAAGCAGAGGATGCGGACGGACCGTGCAAATCTGAAGGTGGTGGCACTGGCGGTGGGGGAGGGGGTGGCGGTGGCGGTGGGTGTACCGGTGGTAGGGGCGGTGGCAGTGGTGCACCAGTGGAAACAGAGTCCGCGACATCTGTGGACGGCTCGCCGGCCTCAGCACCTAGCTCAGCATATGTGTCGAGAATGCGAGCCCTCTCCGCAGAGGGGATGACCATACAAACGCCAATCCCGTAGCGTCCCCCCGTGGGTCCGACTCGCAATCCCCCCAAATGTGCTCGAACCCGAGAGGCATTCCCTGTGAACTGCTTTCGACAACAGGGCAACGCCACTTTTTGTCGGGCATCAACTCCACCTCATCCCAAATGGGACGAGCGACCATCTCTCTCTCTCTCTCAAACACACACACAAGCACGCAAATCTAATATCTCTCTCTCTCTCTCTCTCCTCCTAAACCCCAAACCTAAGCACATAGACCCTAAACCCTAAACTCACACACACACACATTATGTCTCGTACACGCGCACACACACACACAAATCCTCTCTCTCTCTCACACACTCTCTGTCTCTTCCTCTCTCTCACACACAAATCACCACACACACAGATGCATACACAAATCAACGAACCCACACACACACACACACAGAAATCATCACACACACACAAACACACACATCATAACCCACCCAAATGCACACACTCTCTCTCCCCCTCACTCACCATAGCTCTCTCTCCCGCCCTCTTTCTCTCCTCTCTCATTGTCTCTCGGGCTTCTGTGGACTGTTTTGCTGCCCGCGCGCGCCCTTCTGTTTTTTTTTTTTTTTTTTATAAAATTAAATAATGCGTCCAGAAAAAAATTTGAAAAAAAAAATAGGACGCGTCAGACCCCGCGTCCGGGGGTCGGACGCGGACGCCAGAAGGCTACGTCTGCCCTGGACCCTCATGTCTGGGACTCGAGAGCATGCCATTTGCTGCAAAAACACCTTTGGAGCACTTACAACAAGAAAAGCACAAATAAAACTTAAAAGCCTTTTTTTTGGCCCTAAAACAACACAATTGCTGAAACGTTTTTCACAAAACCTCAACTCGGCTGTAAAGTGCTTGAGAAGGCCTTGGCCTAGGCTAGTGTTTCTACCCAGTTCAGAATCAACCTTTTCAGAATCGTAAGAATCGACATGGATTGTGGTTCTGAACCGGGCCCTCTCCAAAGAATCGGAAAGAATTGGCAAATTCTTTTTGATGTAATGCTAGAAAACATGTTATCTATAAGGTCTAAAATGTTTCTAAAATCTTATATATACTAGATTGCTACTGAATACATGCATTTCAAAGTTCGCCGTTGCCTGTAAAAAGCTGAAGCCTAAAATATCCGTAAAATAGTTCTGCGTTCGCTGTACATCCGATACATAAAGAAACAGTGCATGTCTGATAAATATTACTATGAAAGAAATCCTATGGTGAGACATCATCTGAGGCTAAGATGGGACTCTCTCTAACGTCTGGTGAGGGGGCCACAAGCCATCTAGATCTGCCTCTTGCCTTTGCCTTTGCCTCTGCCTATAGCTCTAGCAGACTGACTCCTCCCCTGGCTAGATCCGACACCTAACCCTTTGGATCTGCCCCTACCCCTACCCCAATCTTGAAACTGTTGATGGAAATATAGACTCAAGGAATCAAATTTCAATTACCAAGCCAGGCTCAAGCCTCAAGCATGTCAATCTCGTCAAGGTTTACCTAAAGTTTAAACAATTTAGATATCCACGACTGTCATTCACTGATGTCACAGCTCACATGTGACACAAATTCACAAATTACAAATGGTTCATGAATCATCAATGTTCAAACTAGTCAACTTTCAACTTTCAAGACTTCAAGTACAAAGATTCAAGTGATAAGCCTCAACACTAAGCACTCAAGACTCAAGTTCAAGTTAAAGTAGTTCAAGCTCAAGCCTCAAATACAAAGTTTAAATGATTAGTAATTACTTGCATGGGTTCTTTGGCCTCCCTCATATTATCTAGAAGGCGTAGGTTTGAATGCACAAACACTAGCCTTTCTAACTGCTCTGTGGAGAGCCTGTTTCTCTTCTTGGTGTGTATGAGGGAGTAGATGTTCTAGTTTCTCTCACATGCTACTGTGGTGTAGTCATGTGAGAGGACTCTCAATGCAATGCTCTGCAACCTAGGGGTACACCCTCCATACTTGTCCCACAGAGAGTTGGCCTCAAGTGGCCCTCAATGGCCGTCTTGATTTTATCAAAAATATACTCGCCTGTCACAGTAGTGTCTCGCGCAGAAGTATCGATGGACCTTAGAAATATGGTGCCTTTGCAGGAAGAGACCACTATATTGATGAGGTGGCGCCTCTTGAATCACTCCATCCGTCTGAAATAATGTTGCATCCATACCTAGCCCATGAATGTCAAATGGGCTGCAGCTCTCTTTGGACACTCTCCACCTCTGAGGTCAAGTGCTTGCTCCTGAGCATCTCCGTGGTAGGCCCTTGCCATGGCGCACCAATACAAGAAACAACCTGAATCGTATCCCTCCAAGCGGGGATCTTGGCCAAATGGAAGGGAAGATCACACGAGTAGAAACACCACCTAATATCAATGGTTGCCCCTGACAAGCATAATATGAATCGGAAGTGCTAGGTATATCTCTTCAAAATTAGTTAAGTGAAACACTACTACTCGCCAACAGATTTTCAAGAAGAAAGACTTTGCACCATCCATCTATTGAAGCTAGTAGATTGATCACCCATTTCTCTCCTAAAACGTTCTGCAACACTCTTAGAAACGACTTCTATTCATATGTGCAGTAGTGGCTAAGAATCCTAGGATAGAAGATTCTAGGAGGTCACCTCCCTTCTCTTTAATCTTTGGTGAGAAACTTTCCTTTCCTTTTTTCAAATTCAAATGTGACTTTATCCTCAAGTTTCTTCCCAATTAGGAGAAGCCTAATTAACCCTTCCCTATCGATTGACCTAATTTCAATTGCAAATTAGAATTTCGTAGTCATTAGCCTTTGACAATAAAGGTTGACAACCTTAGAACTTGATAACCCAAAAGGGTGTAACAATCATATACCATGAGGTTCTCTTGATTATTATCGGCAGTTCTAGTGTGATTTTTGTACAGATGGACTCTCAACTTGCCATTTGTGTAAATTTAGATAATGTTATCTTTTGGAAGATGATTGCTACAAGTTTTTGCTCAATGTGCAAAAAAAATATTTTTCACATATTATAGTGTTCTGAATAATCTTTATATATTTCTTATTTTCCAATTATTGATTTTTTTTACAACTCAAAATAAAAAATTGCATTCCAAGATTTGCGGGATTGCCATAATTGTCTCTCTTAATCAGCCATAAGGTTAGTGTTCGCACAACTCTCCTTTCCTCGACAGTCAAATTGTACTTCTTGTGGTAGCTTGAAATAACCCTTTGAGCTCTCTTGCTCAAGTATAAGCTTCCTTCTCCTTGATCGATTTTCTCTTCACAATGACATGCTGTAGACTTCACCACTCTTCACAATATTCTCGTCCATGAGCTTCTCTTTTTGAACAATAGAATCTAATCGTAAATGCTTCAAGATGACAACCTGAAAAACTTTGGGAGACCTCTTTTTTCCACGAGGTATGATCTCCCACACAAATTTTTGCTGGAATGAGAACTTCCCTTTCATGATCAGCCCTTCTCATAGCCAATTTCCACCCTTTTTGCAGTTGTCCCTCTTACTTTTGCTTATTTACTTTACTAGCATAGTGCATAGTTTGCAAGTCAAAAGCGTGATTGATTATTTTTTACTTAGGCATCTAACATAGCTCAAACTACTAGAGAATTAGACTTGGTTGGTGACTCAACCTACTTCGAACTCACATGTTAACTATAACGGGCTTAGTTCCTTTACATGCAACTAGTTCACCACTTTCCCAATTCTACCTCATTTTCAAAACTCTGGCTCATCAAAAGTCATTTCTACCAATGCACAAAGTATTGAGCTTCTTTTAGCATTTGGATTACTACCTCTAGTGGAGTGTGACTAGTCTTCCCAAAGTTTGACCTTTCTAATCCCAAGCTTGCCATATCCTGGGTCTTTTGTATGTATGCCGTGGAAATCAACCTTGGTGATTTTAAGTTTCTCTATTCCAAATGATCATTTGACTTGAGTGTGGTCTAACCAACTTAAAAATGTCAAGAGAGTGCATTCGATGATGCAAAATTGTGATATTGTTGGAAGTGAGCCTATCTAGGATATTGAGTATTTTCTCATTGTTTTGGATTGGTAATTTTATTTCGTTTTGGGTGCAGAATGTGGATGGTGTCAACTATCTACATGTGAAGGTGGCGGGACTTCTCTTTGTGGCTACTACAAGGGTGAACGTTTCTCCTGCCCTTGTTTTAGAGTTGCTTCAGCGCATATCTCGTGTGACCAAGGATTATTTGGGCATTTTGAATGAGGACTCTCTTCGGAAGAACTTTGTTCTTGTTTACGAGTTGCTTGACGAGATGATTGTAAGTATGAGTTAGTATAACATCGCATTGTGTTTTAATCAATCCCATTGCTAAAGCAAAAATATTTTTTGGTGTTTGGTCTGCACTACATGTTAAGACTTTGTTTAGTTTGTGATTTTCATTTTATAAATTTCAAAATTAGTTTTGGCAGACTACTTTACTCTTTGATTTGGTGCAATTGTCAATGATTTTGTGTTTTTGTTTAATAAGCATAATGCTTGGTCAATATTTTTGTTTGTTAACAATGTTTCTAGATCGATATGAATTGGTCGACTCGAATCAAATTTATTCAACCCCTCTAAATCTGAAATAAAGAATCAAATTAGGATTTTGAAAATGATATTTAGCTACTTATATTCAGTGCTCACTATTCAATAACTACTAACGGCAAATCAGTGAATGACATCTCAAAGAATCTGGAAATTAAATGTGATCAAATACATGGTGTGCACATTGATTTAGTGAAGTTTCTTCAGGAAACAAACTGGATTTTGAAAGAAATTAAGAAGAAAAAAATGTACTATTTTTTAAGCCCCAATTTTATCTCGGATCAAATTGGCAATTGGCCAATTTCGATTTGAATTAGAGTTACGATTTGACATTGTTTGAATAGGCAAAATGGAAAAATTTGTTTGTTGAATATGGAAGCATTGTAACTATTTACACCCAAGTTGAATTTGATGTGTCCTTGTTTGAAAAATAGAGTTATTAACATAAATATCCACATAATTAAAAACTAACCATGAGTTTGCAATTTAAAAAACCTACTTGCTTGTACATGTTTGTGAAACATATCATTTTAGTGGATGTTCTTGATTGTTTAAAAGTTCCCAACGATTTTTCATGTTCTTGAAGCTACTCATATGTTGATCAGACTGTGAGGTGTTCATTTTTGTTACAGTTTTAAAACACACATACTAGAGTTTGCAACTTTTTTGGGGTGGCTAGAACATTTATTTATTATCGACCTTATGTAATTCAATATTTGAAAGTTAAGATGGTAAACATGAAATTTGTTTGGATAGATTTTAATAAGTTTAGGAATCTACCACATTGCACATAAAAATATACGTCTTTTCCCATGTAGTTGACATGGACAATACATCTTCCAATGGGCACATGAGTCTTTCAAAACTTAGTGCCCTACAATGCGGTTCATCTAAGGAACAAACCTAATGTTAGCTAGAAATTTCCATTTTTAAGTTGCTATAAATATGTAGATTCTCCTTATTTTTTCATGAGGAAGTAGGGACTTCATTTGATTGGCTTTGCTCTTTAGTGCTAGACTTCATCATGACCGAGTCTGCCTTTCACCTTTGAAGAAGTGGTAGAAACTCAATACTTTGGTTGTTTTACAAATGTATGAAAGCTAATGTGGATATTATAGGTGTGTATGTGACCTGCACTTACTCTAGAGCATTGATGATTTGAGTACGGATGTTGCAACATTTTGTCCATGCTATGCATGATGAAGTTGATGGTCTAAAACTTTGCGGTTGGACTCCATAGGGTTGAATGTTGCGCGTTTCCTTTGTTACGTCGTGTATTATCCTAGACATAACATCGATATATGTTTGTAATACATATTAATTGATTAGTTGACATGAAGGGGAATGTGTCATTCTTATCTTGTTTGTTTTGAAGCTTGTGCCTCCCCTAAATTAAAGAAGAAAATGAATCATTTAGAAGATCAAGCCATTCTGGAAAACTTTTTTTAGATTAAAGTGGGGAATTGATAGGTGGTTTTGTGCTAACTTTTTCTATCATTAGTGGTGCATTCCCATCAACTATTTGGTAAAATTTTGAGCAAGCTAGGCGGTGAAATGTAAATTTACTTACTCCTGATTGAGGAAGTTGGAACTTCATTCAATTGGCGTTGCTGTTTAGTGCTAGCCTTCATGATGATTGAGTGAAGCTAAAAAGGCCATATAGTTGCTTAGGTGAGTTGCGCCTACTTTTGGGCTTAGTTGAAATCAGTAGGTGTCCTTTGGTCCATGCTATGCATGATTGAGTAGATGTTCTAAGACTTAATGAGTTGATTCTATAAACTTGAAGATTGCATTTCTCCTTGGTGGGTAGTACTGTGGACTTGATGTTGCCTAGGCTCACTTTAACCCATCGTGAGGGTCATCTCCACACACTATGAGCATTTATAACTATATTGTGATAAGTGAAAGATATAATTTGCTCTTTGCAAATATTTTATTTTGATGAATCTTTACGGTAGTAGTATAAGTTAACTGCATAATGGGTGCATGGCAAGAATGTTCTATGGTCATGGCGGGATAAGGAGCATGATAAAAATTAAGGCCAGGGACAAGTAGCTGTAGATATGCAAGATGAGAGATTAGGCCCAACGTGCCCGTAAGAATTGATTCAAAAATTTAATGTAGGTGCAAGTTGCCTCAAGATGTTTTGGGTGTCCATAAGTAGGTATTCTCAGGGTAATAGAACCTGAGTTGCTAGGGCTTTTATTGACTTAGCTTAAGTAGAAGCCTACTTTTGGCGAGAATTACATTGAAGAATGAGAACCTCACTCACAAAATGTGTGTGTAAAAGAAAACGCCTTTACTCAAGATTTAAAACTTAGGGCTAAGCCCTCACACCTTTTATCAATCTCCACTAAGTGTGGGATTAATCCCATTGGCAAGGTGAGGTGGTGACACACCTCTTGCTCTTTCACATGGTCAATAAGGTAGTTAAAAATGTGGTTACCTTTAGGGTTAAGTAATTATATTTGATCACACTTGAATATTGATATGTCTTTTTGTTCTATTAGCAAATGTATCATTCTTGTTTGAGATCTTCATGCAACTTGTAGCCAACTAGTTAGTGCTGATTCTTTCTATCTTTAGTGTTGCATTCTCCTCCCGAGTAGATTGAGTAAATGATTCTTGGTTTCCAAGGGGAGGCTCGAACCTGGGACCAAAGAAATTTTGGATGCCAAGCTAACCAGCTGAGCCAAGCCCGTTGGGTAGATTGGGTAAATGGCAAGAGAGCTCCTCGCCTCTATATATACATAGTACAAGTGGGCCTCTCATCAAGCACGGTCCAATTTGCAACACGTGTTTTTCCTAGGATGCTGGCACGTGGCACCCAAACATGTCGATAACCCCACCCCAAGACCTGTGTTTTGCCCCTTGTGAGGCCGTCACTATTGCGTGTGCGATTATGGTACATAACATTCCTTCCCACTTCTCCATGATTACACTTAACTAGATTAATCATAAATTTTAAGTTGAACTCTCGGAAAGTCAACCATATTTGATATGAAGCTATACATGCAAAAGTGGGTCTGTTTTAGGATGTCAAAAATTGCAATTCCTAATGCACGGATGATGATTAAATCAGTACCAAGCATGCAAGAAAGCCTCTTTTTTGTCCACCACATGGGAAAACCATTATAGGTATTAAGAGTTAAGATACACAATCCACTTGTTTCTCCCAGTTGTCCTCATCATCTGATTGACCTTTTCAAACAAACCAAATATTCAGAAAGCAAATGGTTTCTTAATTTCGGTTTCCTACCAAATAGAATTTCAAAAGGTGTCTTTCCATCCAAAGCAACACTCCACCATATGGTTTCTTAATTGATGATGTTGTCCTTTCCACCGAGTCGTTCCTTTAGACAGCTTACATGGAATACATGATGAACTGCAGTTCTTAAAGAAAGGTCTAGTTTATAAGCAGATCATGTGAGTTTCTTTACAATCTTATATGGGCCACTATATCGTGGAGATAGCTTAGGACATTTTTCTAGTTGAAGCACCTTAGAATCTTTTTGAATTTCAAGATACACCGAATCTCCAATCTCAAATTCTATAGGAGAGCAACTTTAGTTAGCATAGAACTGTGGTCGATATTGAGTTGATCTAATGCTTCCCTTGCATATCTAGAAGGAAATTTGATGCAATCTGAACCTTGAGACCTTTGAGTCCAACATAAATTGGTGGATGGGGTTGAAGGCCTTACAACATAAATGGACTAAAACTAGTGGCATAATGCTTCACACTATTGTATGTGAATTCAACCATTGGGAGGTATTTTTCCCAATCTGTTTGTCATTTGGAAACATATGCACGAAGCATATCTTCCATACACTGGTTAACATGTTTCGTTTTTCCCATCGGATTCAGGGTGATTTGAGGATGAGAGACTAATAGTCGTTTCTAAAGACTGCTGCCAAAACTTGCAAGTGGACTTAGAATCTCGATCACTAACAATACTTTTCCTCTACAAAAAAGTAAACCATTCCTAGTGGAACATCTAGAAACTATCTTCTCATCACGGGATTTCTTGGAGTCCTACACTCCAAGCTCTTCTCTAGATCAAAAATTCGTGCCAGGATATCTTGCCAAATATGGCTGAAGAACACATTGGCCCGACAAAGATCTTGAAGAGAAAGATACAAGTCGGATTGGATCTTAGCAAAGCATAAATGATAACCTCTCCAATCCGGCTCAAGGCACTAGCGGCACGGTTTAATGCACCACGACGGTACGTAAAATCTCGAACTTCTGAATGAGTTCCAACCAACGGTCCTTATGATCCCCTCAGGTCCATGACATCACAGATATACTTAAGGGACTGATGATCTGTCATCACTATAAATCTGGAACCATACAAGTAATGTCTCCAAATTTTTAAAGCATGAATGACAACAAAAAGTTTCGTCCCATACGTAGAATGTAAAGCCACTGGTCTATCGTTCCAATATAGGACTGAGTCACAACCATCCGTTTCAACAAGACATGTCCACTACGTGTAGTACGGGCACTATAGACACTAAATGCTTCGAAGCCTCAAAGCTTTGATACGGGGAACTTTATTTGGAGGTGCGCAAAATAGGAGCAATAAGAGTTCATGGAGAGAGCAATAGGAGGCCAAATTGGTTGTGTGAGCACTCAATGTGACAATGGTGATCTATAGAAGGTGATTGTAGCACATAGAAGAGGGGAAGTGTGAATTTGCAAGCAAAACACGTTAGATTGCTAATGAATACATACATTTGAAAGCTCACCATTGCTTGTAGAAAGCTGAAGCTGAAACCAAATTTGTGTTCATAAAATGACAAGTGCACATGACAATGTTGAATGGACACAATTCAAACTTCACAAACTTGATTCTATTTTCCAACTTCCCCTTAACGTTGTAATTTTTGATTTATCCATGATCCATTATCAAACATCCATCATAGAGATATTGGGTAAACATTTGAATACAATTCAAAACATTGAAAAGCAAAACCAAAGAACCGTTATTTTTCATTCAGTGTGCGATCCTTTCCAATATGAACCGGATCCGAACGATTGTTTATCGAATCGAGATTTGTTTGCCAACGAATGTCAGTTTTTGGAAACTATATTTGGTATCACTTTTGGGGACTTAGTCACTATTGCTGGGTGGTCTCTTCTTTGTCAGTCATTCTCTATCGTTTTTGGAAAGGAGTTTATATGTCCTATATGATAAGGGTAACAATATCTAGTGAATGTATAAAAGTATTCCTTTGACATTCCTACATTTTGGATTCCATGTTTGTTCTTGATTCACCCAGTGTTTGCTGGGGTTGATGAGCTAAGACTATGTGCGTGGACTCAATAATAAACTTAAAAATTTCATGTCTTCTTGTGAATGTTATCTTAGGCTTCATATTAATCACATGCGTGCTAGAGGAAGAATATAGACAACAAAATTGATCTAAAGGGTGCTGGTAATATGCTTGCCAGGTTTTGTCATCTTCTATTGTTAGCTCAGAGTGTACTAGCAATGATCCTTAAGTTTCTTCTAGAGAATGCACGGAGGTTAATACAAACTTAAAGACAGGGTTATGCACCGATTATGTACCATGAACCAACATAAAAAATACATCATGGAAGTTCTTTAATCTGAAGATTTACTTGTCAGAATTTGTGATACATTCTAGATGGAGATACTAGTCCTACTAGCACTCACACAAAACCCAAGCATAGAGAGAATTCAGATCATAGGAGAATTGAGCAATTGCTCTAGCTCATTGAATTGAATGGAATGATTGTGGTGGGGCGCCAGCCTTTTTAAATAGTTTCTCTAATGATTGATAAAAGCTAATGAGCCTAAAGTAAATAGCAAAAGACAAAAAAAAAAACTAATTGCTATAATTACTACCTATATTGGGTTTACACCCAAGATGAGTTTCTAAGTGATAAAAGCAAATCCTATTCTAGTAGTAGTGCACCCGCCTACATGCATAACTAAAAAACGAATTTACTATTAATAGTAATGACCCTAAAATATGACTTATTATAAATAGTAATGGCCCCTAAAAATAGCACGCAGGCATGGCCAAACTATCATTAAGGGGTGTCAAATAAACATTAATTTCTAACACTCCCCCTTAATGTTTACTTTGTTATCTATTACTCCTAGAAGTTCTCTAAACTTCTGAAATTTTTCTTTGCCAAGACCTTTGGTAAAGATATATGCAACTTGCTGTTCCGTAGGGCAATAGATAAGCTCCACTTTATTACTTTGAATTTTCTCTCTGATGAAGTGTTGTTGTACTTCATTATGCTTTGTCCTGCTGTGAAAAACTGGATTTTTCGCCAATTTAATACAACTCCGATTGTCACATTGAAGTACCGTAGGTGAATCTTGTACCATATGTAGATCATGTAGAATCCTTCGCAACCATATTGCTTCACATGTTGCACTTGTAGTAGCTCGATATTCTGCCTCTATAGATGATAAAGCATTATTATGCTGCTTCTTTGAACTCCAAGAGATAGCACCAGAACCAAGACTAAAAACATAACCTGTAGTAGATCTTCGATCTTCCGCATCTCCAGCCCAATCAGCATCCACATATCCTTGTAACTTCAAATCATCCTGTCTACCATAGAGAATACCAAATCTCAAAGTGGCCTGGATATATCTGAGTATTTGCTTAGCAGCTTTCCAATGAATCCGCTTAGGTTAAGCCATAAACTGACTAACCATACTCACAACATAAGCAATATCTGGTCTTGTAGTAGTTAGATAGATTAAGCTTCCAACTAGCTTTCTATATAACGTCTCATCTACATCCTGATCTTCCTCAACTTTAGTAAGCTTACATCCATTATCATATGGTGTAGAAATAGGCTTGCACTCTGACATATGGAACTTTTCAAGAATTTCATGAGCATACTTAGATTGAGAAATGAATAGTCCTTGTGCTACTCTCCATACTGTAGGAAAGCAAGAGTCAAGTCACCAAGATCTAGTTATCAATGAATCTCCACAGAAAACAAGAGAGAAGAGGGTGGGCGCCCAACTCTGAGAGAGAGAGAGAGGAGAGAGAGAGAAAACAACAACAAGAGCAATGGAGAACAATGCTTACCCAAACTGTAAAAATGGAATACACAATGAGCATCTAAGTACTCTATTTGGATGTGGCCAAATGCTACCAAAACCTAAGGTTAACCACTTACTAAATGTAGGGCACCCCCAAAAGTCAAGATAGGGCCCCTATACAAAATTAGACCCCTAAGGACCCACGAGTCATTACATGACCAAAATTGGGTCCAACTGAACTTAAGACAAACTTAAGATAGCCTAAATAATTAAATACCCATGGTTACACAAATCTCGACCTTTTGGGTTAAAGTAACCTATGGATTAACTTTAGCATAGTCATTTATTTCCAACACCCTCCTTAAATGACAATGCAAAAACTGAAATCTTCACTATGTAACAAAACCAACACGTGGTATCAAATTTAAAGCTTTGCATAAAGCTTCAAATCTGACTCTAGGCAACGCCTTAGTGAAGAGGTCCGCAAAATCATCCTCCGTAGGACAATATTCAAGCAAAATGTCGCCATCACGAAGTCTCTCCTAAACAAAGTGATAATGGATCTCGATGTGCTTCGTCCTCGCATGAAAAACAGGATTCAGTGCAATGGCAATAGCACTTTGACTATCACTCAAGATAAGAGTGGCTGAGGGCTCGCCAAACTTCATGTCAACAAGTAGTCTTCTCAGCCATAAACACTCCGTTGTGGCTGAAAATATCGTTCTATATTCTGCCTCACTAGAAGAAGTAGCAACAGTGGGCTGCTTTTTACTTGACCACGAAATTGCAGAATTTCCATAGAAAAAGCGTAGAGTGTCTAGTGTCTTATCTCCACCCCAATCCAAGTCACTAAAACCAACCAAACATGCATCATCACAAGCAGGAAAAACCAGTCCCATGACTTCTTGTTCCGTGAAGATATCGAGAAGATCCTCTTCAACGCTTTCCAATGTGATGTCTTCGGGCATGCATGAATTGACTCATGAGTGAGACACTAAAAGAATGTCCGGATCTTGAATTACATAGGTAAATGAGACAGCCAATAGCTTGACAATATAAAATAGTGTCAAATGATTCACCATCAAGTATTACGGCATCAATCTGCTGCTCATTTCTTCCCGTAATAATAATATCATTAACATAAAGCAAAATAATGATGATATAATCTGAAGTATACTTGATTTTGTTTACCTATTTAGAACCAATTGCCTTCTTTCCATTAGGAAGATCAACAAGAACCCAAATCTGGTTCTTCATAAGTGAGTCATACTCATCTTGCATCGCATCCTCCCAACATTTTATTCCCTTGGCCTGCTCATAGAAAACAAGTTCTTCTGCAACATCTCCATGTCCTAGCCTAGGAAAAAACTATTTGTAGTATAGACATTACAATCAATTGAACTTGGTATAAAGCATTGTTGAATAAAGAATTCCTTGATTCGATGAAACCATGCACAAGACGACTCATAATACCTCAAGAATCCTACTTGAATGTAAGAAAACAAGCTACAATCGTAGATAAAGGACTACCCACTTATTATCAAAAACATGACAGTGTTCAATCCGAGCTTGAGCACTGCACTAGAATCAGTGGTCTAAACAGTAGACCTTAGTTGCCCATTCCGAAACGGAATGCGTTCTGGAACACATTCCGTTCTGGAACGAGACCCTCACAAAAACAATAAAAAAATATGTTTTTATACAAAGAAAAAAAACACCATATCCTGAGCTCTCAACCTTAGAATTCAGAATGATCTAAAGTTCTAAACCATATGAAGAATCTAGCTCATTCTCTACCTGAGTGATGTAAGAGCAAAATCTGAAAAATCAGCATAGTCCACTGATTTTGTAGAGGCACGTGTCTTTCCATCATAAAATGAACTTATTTTGCTATCTCGCAAAGTCGACAACAGCCACCGTGGGACTGTTTTGGGCTGTCCAACAGCCATGTCTCTTCTTACAATTTGCTGTCCAAGAACTTCCGACACCGCACTTGGCTGTCCAAGATCTTCCAAAACTGTTCCTTGCTGTCCAAACAGTTCCCTGAGGCTGATTTTGAGCAACAACGGGCGGTATTTTGATGAACATTAGGCTCAAAACTTGATGAGGTGTTGGGCAGGTCGAAACTGGTTGATTGCTGCCCCTTTATCTCCAGCAATAGAAGATGGTACGCAAATCTGGAAAAACTTCAACATTCACACTATGTGGGCTGTCCCCTTCAAGATATGAGTTGGGGGCCACATCCAATGAATTCTTTTCATCAAAAATGCACATCACGACTAACAATAATCTGGTTAGTGCTCAAATTGAACAGCTTATAGCCTTTGCTATCACTACTATAGCCAACAAAATGCATTTAACTCCTTTATCCTCAAGCTTTGTACGAAGTTTATTTGGAACAAAAGCGATAAGCCGTACAACCAAAAAAGCGAAGTAGAGATTGTAGGCTGCTTTCTATACCAAACTGTCATAAGAGATGTTAATACTTTCAATGCTTTAGTAGGAACAAAGATTGCTTATGTATTGCTGCCGTGTTATAAACCGCTTCAGCCCAAAAACTTGTGAGGGGCTGCCCCTTTGCTTTGAGCATGCAATGGGCCATCTTCATAAGTGTGCGATTCTTTCGCTTCGGCAACGACCCATTTTGTTTGAGGCGTATAGGGTGTTGTGTCATTTGATGTAGATTTCCCTTTTTCTCGAAGAATGCATTGAACGTATTCTTAATGTATACACCCTCCTCGATCGGTGCGTAGGGTCTTCAAAGAATGCCCAAACTGATTTTCACCATTTCTAGAAAATCTTTGAAACGTTTGAAAAAGTTCCGATTTAGCCTTTATAGGATAGATCCATGTAAAACCAGAAAAGTCATCAATAAAAGTCACAAAATAGATGCACTTTACAATGGATTCGGTCCTTATTGGACCACACAACATCACTATGAACCAAATCAAATTTATCAAGAACCCTGTATATTTCATCAATTGGAAAAGGTTCCTTTGGAAACTTTCCAAGTATGCACCCCTCGCATACATGCCCTTCTGGCTGCTCAATAGTAGGAATGTCTTCTACCATATTAAATGTCTTCAGCTTTTTTCAAACTTGCAAAGTTGAGATGCCAAACCTTGCGTGCCACAATTCAGGCCAACTCCAATGATTGTGATGAGAAGCAACAAGACATAGTAGTGGAATTCATCGCTTATAGGTAGTCCAAAATGAATAAGCCAGCATTGCATTGTTCCCGAAACAATAATCAAGAGCGATCTTTTAGGATCCTTGACAAGACACTTATCTTCTTTGAAACTCAACAATCTAGTCCTTGCTTCTACATAGTTGAAACCGAAAGAAGAGTCCTTCTTGATTCCCGGAACATAAAGCACATTCTTAATGTGCTTTTCTTCACCATATAGGCTAAAATGATGGCTACAATCAATTCCATGAATAGAATAAGAATGCATCATCCGCGACATTGTTACCTTGCTTCCATTTTGCACTTTCACTAATTTAGTGAATGCTTCTTTGCGAGTAGGTCATATGACGAGTGAGCACCACTATCGATCACCCATTCAATGGGCTGAAAATCAGCAACTTGCAAACAGAATCTGAATTCCTCATAGATGTAGTAGTACCAGTAGAAGCTATATTAGACACAAAAGCATAGTCTTGGTTGAAGAGATCACCACTATCTTCAAGCTCTTGCTCCAAAGTAGCAAGTGAAGCACTAGTATCAATTCCTTTACTCTCCTCTTTCGCAAGCTTCTTCTTACAATTCCTTGATGAAGTGCCCATACCTTTTGCAATAATGGCACTTCCCTTTCTTCTTTTGAGTGTTGACATTTTGACCTCCAACGGCTTTTGCTCATACCTATGGAAGGAGGCTTCCCCTTTTCCTTTTGACTTGCCTTTGCCCTTGCCTTTCGTGAAAGAAGCTTGATCTTGTTGAGTGTCACCCGCAAAGTTTTTGCCTTGTTTGCTCCTCTTGAAGAAGCAACCCAACAAGTTCATCAAAGGAGAGTTGATGTCCCCTTAGAGAGATACTCAAAGATGACACAAATGGAAGATAAGAGGAAGGTAATGAGTTGAGAGTAATGGAAACAAATTGAGCATCCTCAATTATCTCATCAATATTGAGAAGCTCCTCACGAAGATCCTTGATCTTTGTCAAGTGATTGGTCACTTGATCCCTTCTTGCATCTTCAACAAAGAAAGCTGATTTCTAAGATACACCACTCTTGCTGGATTTTTGACTCTATTCATAGTATAAAGTGTATCCCACGCACTTTTAGATGTCTTACAAGACCTAATATGAGGTAAGATAGATCTTTTCACAGCAAGAGCAACCATAGAATGTGCTTGTGCATCCTTCTATCCCACTTCTTTTGTTCTTCCGAAAATGTAGAAGATGATGTTTGATGATGATGATCACGAGGTGTAGGAGGTGCCAAAGACGGAGGCCTTTCCTCATCACCATTGACCAAATCCCTCAGCCCTTTCGCTATGAAGATTCTTCATCATGTAACTCCACAAGGAGTAGTTTGAGCCATCAACGATCTTCACTAAACAAAGAACCGATAGCTTCCGATTCTTTAGCCATTACCTCCAACAAAATTTCAGCTTGTAGTAGATAGGAAAGAGAGCCTTTCCACAACCAAATCTACTCAAAAATTTGCAGCAAACAAAGAGCTGAAAGTAGGAGCACAAGATGTCTTTCAATCTGCAACCAAAGTGCCCAAAAGATAATGGATAGATGGCTGTCTTTCTGCACAAAAAAACCAGCTTCTTGAAAATTAGGTTAGCTTCGATTGAAGCCTATACCGAAACCCATTTAGGAAGCGAAATAGTGTGATCAACACACTCTCCAATAGGGCTGTTGAAAGCGCCCTACTACTTGCTAAGAATCTGCAAATTTCCAGCCACAAGTTGACCTAACCCTGAATAGGGTTTGCTGAATTTTGGGCGCCCTCCTACACAAATGCAAACATGAAAACAAAAACAGCAAGATAAGGAGACACCACAACCAAAAATTAGTAGCAGATTTTTGGGCACCCTCCTCCAAACAAAACTTGCTGAAAACTGGTTGCATAAAAATCAGATTTGAGATTTCGATTTTGGGTGCCACAAATTGGTCCTCCAAGATCTCTGATGGCCGCCCTCCTTCAACCTGAAAAGAGACAAAAAAGCTGATCCAAACTCCACTTGGAAAGATCAGCAAGATGCTGAAATTTCACAACAAAAAGCAGAGAAGCTCCTCTTCTGGTAGGGCGCCAACAAACAAGCTTGTTGCAGATCCGGTAGCTCTGATACCATGTAGGGAGTCAAGTCACCAAGATCTAGTTATCAATCAATCTCCACAGAAAACAAGAGAGAAGAGGCTGGGCGCCCAACTCTAAGAGAGAGAGAGAGAGAGAGAGAGAGAGAGAGAGAGAGAGAGAACGCAACGAGAGCAATGGAGAGCAATGCTTAGCCAAACTGTAAAAATGGAATACACAATGAGCATCTATCTAAGTACTCTACCTAGATGTGGCCAAATGCCACCAAACCCTAAGGTTAACCACTTACTAAATGTAGTGCACCCCCAAAAGTCAAGATAGGGCCCCTAAACAAAATTAGACCCCTAAGGACCCACGAGTCAATACATGACCAAAATTAGGTCCAACTGAACTTAAGACAAACATAAGATGGCCTAAATAACTAAATACCCATGGTTACACAAATCTCGACCTTTTGGGTCAAAGTAACCTATGGATTAACTTTAGCATAGTCATTTATTTCTAACAATACCTCAATCCCAAGAAAATATTGTAGTGAACCAAGATCTTTCATATCAAATTCTGATGAGAGATCTTTCTTGATTCCCTGAATCATACTATGATTTGATCCTGTAATAATAAGATCATCCACATACATCACTACAATAACAATATGATTATTCTTGACCAAAACATAAAGTGTATGCTCCGAACTACTTCTCTGAAAGCCAAGCTCCTCAAAGTATGTGTCAATCCTCGTGTACCACACCCTAGG
>CM055095.1:21449751-21552251 GCA_029204225.1 Diphasiastrum complanatum
TCAGAAACCTTCACCGACATACTAATTGGACTTAAAATGTCAAAATTAGATTGGCTATAGGTTCGAATCCTGAAAGTTGCATTTATGACAATACTTGGGCAAAGGATCCTCTTGGGCGAAGGTTCAGACCTAGAAAACATTCGCCGAATGGGTTCAGAATCTCAAAAACCTTCATCGAGATTTTATAGCCTATTTTCACAATACTGAACAAGCCTGCAAATTTTTGTTCAGAACTGATCAGCCAAACTAGTATTTAGTGTAATGGACCTTCCAAATTCACCTATAAGTTGGCGGAATTCAATTCATTCCTCACTTGTGCTAGCGAAGCTCTTGCCAATTTTTCCAGTGACCAAAGCCTTCAAAACTTTTTGTACTGTTTTTTGATATACACTCGTGTCTATTACTTTCAGTTTCTGTTCTTTTGAGATCTATACTTAGGATGGAGATCATTCTAAAGTTGGATCAAAGTTCTATTGTCAAAACTATGCCAAAACTAGTTGAAGAGGGAGTGTGAGAGATTTCAACTAGTTTAGTCTAGTTTAGTCACATTTTGGTAAATTGTCAATAAGAGGCCAAAACTCATTTTTAGACTTAGAGATAAACTTTTTGAAGTTATGTTAGTTTAAAATACATTCAATTAACACTTTTTGAAAGTGTGGGAAAGTTGGTAGTCGAGTTTGAGAGAGATTCAAATTTGAACTTTGGGTACATTGAATCTAGACCCAAAAATAGTAGGGTTTACATTTTGGAGGGAAATCCAAGTGGCCAAATAGGGTTTGGAGACTCTATAAAAGGATGTAACTCGTGGAGAGACATATCTTCTCTCTTCTCTCTCTCATTTCATCATTATACACGGTTCTCTTTGGGTTCTACTACTCATTGGTGCACTATCTTGGTGTTATCTTGCAATTCTATGTGTAGAATGATCATTTATTGTTATTTTCGGTTCCACACGTGTGAAATTAGTGGGGTATTGTAATTGTACGGACAACAAACATATTTTATGTTCTGGTTCATGTTCGATCAATATCTCTTAGAGTTTGCATCTCATTTTGTATGTAGATGTTGATTTTTCTACATTGGTAGGATTGTTGGTTTGCTCCTTATTGTAACCAAAGATTTGGGACATGGATTGGATCTTGAATGATCTGAAATCCTTCACATGGTATCAGAGCTCTTGTGTTTCAGGTTATGAAAGGATCAGCCATCTTTAGCAAGGATTTGGAGGAGTTACCAATGCTAGAGCATGCTAGATTGATCTCTACTCAAAAATCAACATGTTTGCATGTGTAGAATTGATCTTTTGTAGGTCAAAGCTCAATATAGGGTTATATACTTGATCAATTCCAATTTCACACTTGGTTTACTATAATTAGATGATTTTTGGTGCATAAGGAAGGTCTCATTGGAGTCTACAAGAAGATATACCAGATTTTCGGAAATTGCATGTAGAATTTGAGATATTCAATTTTTTGTGATTTTGTCAAAACCCTAATTTTGATTAGATCTCTAGTTTGTGAGGTTACTGAACTTCATTTGAGTGTGTTTCAATCTTAGGAAGTGGCAAGAATCATTAGATTGTGGATAGAGCATAGGTTGATCAAGATTTCACTATTCTATGTGTTGATTTTCTAGTTAGAAGTGCTAGAAGAGATTTGAGAGGTTCCATATCTTTGTGATTTCTTCTTGAGTTAATTTTTTGAAATTCAAGAGAGTGCTTTGTGCATTGGAACAAGTTGAAAGAGAAGATCAAGTCACTTCAACATGGCTAAAAGTGGAGGCTTTATGTTGGAGAGCAATGATAGGCTTACCTCAATCAACTATTCTACTTGGAAGGTGAGGATGGAGTCCTTATTGGAGATGAATGAGTTGATGGAGATTGTTGTAGGTTTGGAGGAGAGACCAGCAACTCAACAAGATCAAGTGAGGTATGACAAGAGAGCAAAGAAAGCTCTACACATGATTAAGATGAATGTTACCAATGAACTTCTCAAGGAAGTTGGTAAGTGCACATCATCTTTGAAGCTTGGGAAGCTTTGAAGAAGCTTTATGAATCCAAGTCTACATCAAGAGTGCTTACTCTTAGGAGGCAAATCTTTCAAAGTTTGCAAAAGAAGGAAGAGAGTACTCATGCTTTTGTTTTGAGGGTTAAAGCATTCAGTGATGAGCTAGCATGTATTGATGAAAGCATTAAGGGGGTAGAACTTGTTCAAGTTATACTTAATGGCTTGTTGGATGATCATGCTAATCTTGTTCAACGTTTTGCTATTCAAAAGACTTTTCCAAGTATTGTGGATTTGCAAGAGATCTTGGTGAATGAGGAGTATAGGCTTCAATCAAGAGGAGGTGGATCTACATCGACATCTCATTATGAAGAGGATGCTATGTTCATCAAAGGCAAGTTCAAGGGCAAAGGCAAAGGCAAGTGGTCTAAAGGGCAAGATCAAGGTGAGACTTCTTCTTTTGGCAAAAAGAAAGATAAGTCTAAGTTGAAATGCTTTTATTGTGGAATCAAAGGGCATTTTGCAAATGAATGTTTGAAGAAGCAAAGAGATGAAGGTAGCAAGAAAATCAACTTTACTACTAATGATGAGGGTCTAGGTGGTGGTGATTCTCTTTTGATGTGTTCTTCAAGTCCAATATCAAGTGAAGGTGACAAAGATTCATGGTGGATTGATAGTGGAGCTAGCTCACACATGACTAGTCACAAGGAGTTCTTTACTTCTTTAATCACTTATGATGGAGCCAAGAAAGCAATTCACATGGGCAATGGTGGTGAGTGTGTGATTGAAGGTATTGGTTCAATTCCTATTTTTCTCTCTACTAATAGGAAAGCAAGACTTGATGGTGTTCTTTACATTCCTTCACTTTCAAAGAATTTGCTAAGTGTTGGTCAAATGATAGAGAAAGGATACATGGTAAAGTTTGGTGGTGATGCTTGTTTCGTTACAAAGGAAGAAATCTTGGTTGCTAGGGGCAATAGACAAGGTAGATTTTTCAAGCTTGATGCTTTTGTTATGGCTAACAAAAAGGATGGAATGGAAAATTAAGAGGGAGTCTTATGAAGGAAAGAGCAATGGAAGATTGGTTCTTGGGAAGATCCAAGGCATGGATCTCACATCTCTTCATCAACTCAAAGGATTCTATGATTGTGAATTGATCATTCATGATCGAGATGGCAAAAGGTTGGTTGGAGAAGACTACATGGAGCAAATCGAGAGGCAATTTCTTCAAGACAAGGGAGATCTCATTGGTGAGCTTATTGAGGTTTGTTATGGACTCAAGAAGGCTGGATTTATTAGGTTTGATACTCATCTTCACCTACTCTACTTCATGGTGGATGGAAAGTTTGGAATCTATCTTTTGATTTATGATGGTGACATTGTTTTCACTAACCTTTATGGAAGATCGAGATCAAGCATTGATGAGATCTTGTTGAATCTAGATCATATGTTTGAGAGGGAGTATTTCCAAAGGTTCAGGTCTGAAGATATTCATATATTTGATATCTTTGATGATCAAGAGAAAGGTAAGCAAGTGGAAGCGACTCACTTTGCTTTATTCACATGTTTTGAAGAATTTTCTTGTGTAGATGATGCTATGCAAGTGGATATTGGTTCTCATGTTTTTCATTCTGGAAAAGCAAGTAATGGATCTGGAAAACAAAGTTTGTTCAATGACTTTGATGATCAAGAGGAAGATCAAGAGGTTGGTCTCAAAGGGCTTCAACAACACAAAAGGAAAGGTGGCAATTTGGAGCTAGTCAAGAGCATCAAAGGAAGGTTATTTGGCAAAGATGTTATGGATCTATTTTTGCAGCTTATCGAAGACTCAAGTAAGGTCAAAGGAGCAGCAAGGAAGTGTTGTTCAAGTTTATTTTACTTGTTCTATCTCATGTTTGAGCTATTTCATGTGGATGTGTGCAAATTGTCAAGATATGGACAAACTAGCTACATTGTCTTGCAATATCTTATTGTTGGAGTTGTACTAGCATTCTTGGCTGGTTTTGCTGATGGAAATGAAGCTAATGGAGGTTCATTATGTCACTCATTCATGGCCAAGTCATCAAGGTTTGATGATATCTTGTGGCAAGATGGAGATGGAGGCTCATTCATGGAGTTTTATGGTGGAGACATATCAAGAAAGGACAAAGTTGGAGAAGACAAGCAAGCAAATGGTCATCACTCACATTTATTATTTGGTTGCTGTAATTTTCCAGAGAGTTCAAAGTTTGAAACATGGAGGAATCATTTCATTAACATTCTATTTGGTTCTTCATGTTCTAGTTATATCTTGATGTGTAAAATTGATGTAAGAAATAGTGAAGCATCCAATTTGGACACTATTCTCTATATCAATTATGAAAGATACTTCAGAACCTTAGAAAGGAGATCTATACTTAGGATGGAGATCATTCTAAAGTTGGATCAAAGTTCTATTGTCAAAACTATGCCAAAACTAGTTGAAGAGGGAGTGTGAGAGATTTCAACTAGTTTAGTCACATTTTGGTAAATTGTCAATAAGAGGCCAAAACTCATTTCTAGACTTAGAGATAAACTTTTTGAAGTTATGTTAGTTTAAAATACATTCAATAAACACTTTTTGAAAGTGTGGGAAAGTTGGTAGTAAAGTTTGAGAGAGATTCAAATTTGAACTTTGGGTACATTGAATCTAGACCCAAAAATAGTAGGGTTTACATTTTGGAGGGAAACCCAAGTGGCCAAATAGGGTTTGGAAACTCTATAAAAGGATGTAACTCGTGGACAGACATATCTTCTCTCTTCTCTCTCTCATTTCATCATTATACACGGTTCTCTTTGGGTTCTACTACTCATTGGTGCACTATCTTGGTGTTATCTTGCAATTCTATGTGTAGAATGATCATTTATTGCTATTTTCGGTTCCACACGTGTGAAATACAGTAGGGTACTGTAATTGTACGGACAACAAACATATTTTATGTTTTGGTTCATGTTCGATCAATATCTCTTAGAGTTTGCATCTCATTTTGTATGTAGATGCTGATTTTTCTACATTGGCAGGATTGTTGGTTTGCTCCTTATTGTAACCAAAGATTTGGGACATGGATTGGATCTTGAATGATCTGAAATCCTTCACATGTTTCAGCTGGCAGTGCCCAGCGAACGCATCTGAACTCCATCCAAATCTCAAAAGAGAGTCGCGAATGTTTCGTGATTTTTCTTCTCACGATTCTCATCAGTTGTATCGGAGCAACGCACGACTCCCAATAGAGACATCATCTTAGAGCATGTGGACACATCATGTGTGGGTGATCTTCGTACCAAACCATTGCTTAGAGTTTTTTCATTAAATTTAGATAAGCCCTATGAGTTGTTAGTAGATATATGTTAAATAGGTAGCCCTCTTTTATGGAGGAGTGTGAAAATTGATAAAGAACTTTGTAAGTAGTTATGTTTAGCATGGCAAAGAACAATAATTAGCTTTGCCACGATAGTTGTAAGCTATAATGACAATTTGCTAGAAGCTGAGTTGTCACTCCTAAGTGAGTTTGAGCATAAAAATGAGTATTTTTTATGGTTCTTATTTTCATTTTTCTAAAATGCAATCTTTGCTATTTTTATTTTGCAACAATTCGAATGCCCTCGACAAAACTACTCATGATATCAATCATATGTTTATGTATTTATTGAAGAGGGGTGTCACTATTTGTATTAGTTTAATGAGACCTTGAATGATGAAGGTTGGGTGTAAGCCATCATGTTGATCATGTTGACTAGACAAATTGTCTATCTAGAGGGACAATTCTTAATCTTTAATATTATATAATCCAAGCTTTTTAGACTTGATTGGAATAAGTATTAATTTATGAGTGTTTTTTTAGATATACTTACCTTCTCAACATATTATAATTGGATTGTATGGCCAACAAAGAAATAGTAAAATTGACTATGTAAGGTCAAGGCACTATTTGAAGACAAATGAAATTGCAAGTGATATGATTACATTAGAAAAGTGAAACCTTAGATATATATTTTTATCTTTAAATATTTAAAATACATTACCAATTGATTGTTTCAAAGGGACTAGGATGTGCCATTTGAGCCTTTACTTTTCATAAAATCATTCGAATTTTTAACTTCATTAAGAATCCAAATTATTTCCACAACATGGCCTCTCTTGTTCTTCTTCAATCACCTTGTAATGATGTGTTGTAATATACAACGTAAGGGTGGTTTCACATGGAGTGGGGGTTAAGTCTAAAAGGCCCAAATACTCTACTTTGATTGGTTGAGCCACTCTCCCACCATTTCATAAGGGGTGAGAGTTGCCCCTAAGTGGCATTGGAACGTGCCAACCATGGGGTAACTCAAGATACAAGGGGAGTACCTTGGGCCTCTTGAAGTATGGGGAGTAAGTGGTGGGCCCTTTATCTCCCCTACAATAAAAACCATAAATGCCTCATCTAATTTGAATTTTGACATTAAATGCCTTGCCCTCCAGAAAGGGGCATTTAAATGGAATGACATGCAAGGACCCGGGCTTTCAATTGGGGGTGGTAAGTGCATATTTTGAAATGGCTCTCAACTCTTCCATGTGAAATCACCCTAAGGTTTATAATCATGTAAATGTGTTGGTATACATGTTTTGGTTCAAAAAATGACATATTCTGAGAGAGTGGTGACTTTCCCAATTGGTAGCGCAAGAGGTTGCGACATTGTACATGCATGTATTATGTGCGAGTGGAGTAATCTGACTCATTTGACTTCAAAATTAGATTGGTTGCCTTGGCAAATAGTCCAATTTAATCATTTTAGTTGAGTTACAACTTTTATGATTGTCATTCATACAAGTCTACAAACAAAGCTTAATGTGTAGAACTCTCTTTGATTCAAGAGTGTGTGATTAATGTAGAATTCTATGTTCTTTGCACTACAATAATTCAATGCAACGACATGCACATGTCCACCCTAATACACCAATTGCCTCGAAAGTACTTATAATTGGAGAAAGGGTGTATTTTGCGGCCCTTGTATGACATAGGTTGCATAAAAAATTGGGTGGGCAATGAGCACAAATGTCAACTAGAGGGCTACTCACTTGTCAAAGCCTTTAGCTCAAAAAATGGTAAATCCCATGGGGCGGATTGCCCCCACCTCAAAAGTACCCATAAATGGAAAATGGGTGGAATATGTGGCCCTTCTATAATATGGCAAAAAGTGGGTGGGCATTAAGTAGAGAATTGTTCATCACTTGGAACTTTTAGCTCAAAAAATGATTGGCCCCATGGGATGAAGGGGCCTTAGATTGGGCCCCTCCCCCGCCAGTGCCCCTACCTAAAAAGTACCACTAAGCATAGAATAGGTGGATTTTGGCCTGCTCTATGACATAGTTCACACCAAAAAATGGGAGTAGACAACTTGTGAGCGTCACTCGAAAAGTTTGGCTTGGAAAGAGGTAAACTCCATGGGGTCAGGAAGGACCTTACAACATACCCTTCCTCGTGCCCAAGGGCATGAACTTCCTCAGCTGATGAATATATTGATTTTGAAGATCTTGTATGAGATGGTTCTCAACTAAAAAAGGTGGTCCTCAACAAGCATGAGTGCACTGAAAACTTTTAGCAAATGGCATTAAAAAACATGGTAAAACCATTGGATAGAAAGAAGGGTCTTATATCTCACTCCAAATAAAGAGAGAGAATTTTGTAGTTATATATATCTTGAAGGGAGTGAATGGTGGCCTAGGCCTTATTATAGATAACCAAATGAAGGGCTAATAAAAAACACGTTATCCCTTGCGACAAATGAAAAGCATTTACTCACATGATTAGACGGCTTCTTTTCAATTTGACGCTTTACATTGCCTTATATGACTGCCACGTCCATACCAGTTTGGAAGTCTTCTTTTCAATTTGACGTTTCCTAGCACCTGTTGTCAGACAGAAAATCGAGCGAGAAAAACGAGCGAGCGAGAGAGAGAGAGAGAGAGAGAGAGAGAGAGAGAGTTTTTCTCTGGCACGGCGGTGGGGTGGACTTCTGATCTATGGAAAATTGAAAGAGGGAGCGTGGAAGAGGGGAAGAATGAGGATATAAAGCTTTATCTGTAAGAAAATTCCAGCATTGATAGCAGAATAGAGGTGTAGCAATCATGGCAGGACTGCTGCTTCGGCCTGTGAGCTCCAAAGCATGTCCTTCATTCTATTTCAGCCCAATTTTGCTGCGGACTAGATCTGGAAGTGTTTCAGCGAGGTGGGTTTGTGAGGGAAGGAAGCATTCTCTCAAGTGGAACTGTGGCGGTCTGCTTCTTCGATTGCATGGCACGTTAGGCTCAAATGAGCTATTCAATGCTTGCAGCACTGCTGGGAGGCTTGGAAGAGTTGTGGCAGTGAAGCTGGACTCAGGGCAGACGCAGCAGGGCAATGTGATAGATGCAGTGAAGGGTTGTGAGTCAATTCTGCTGGATGTGGAAGGCATGATGTGTGGCGGATGCGTTGCCAGGGTGCGCAGCCTGCTCCTCTCGGATCCAAGGGTAGATTCAGCTGCAGTGAACATGCTCACTGAGACCGCAGCTGTGAGGTTGCTTCCACCAGCCACGTCTGCACCACGGGAAGTGCTGACAGTGGCAGATGAGCTCTCTGCCCACCTAACAAGATGTGGGTTTCCCTCTAAACCGAGGCAGGCAAAGATGGCCGATGGGTATGCAGAAACAAAGAGGCAGCAGATGGCCAAGAAGAAGCAGGAATCTTTAAAAAAGAGTAGCAGCCGCGTGCTGATCGCTTGGACTCTTGTTGCCCTCTGCTGTGGCACTCATGCCACTCATTTTCTGCATTCTTTAGGCTTCCATAGCCTCGTGCATGGTTAGTCTCTTGATTCATTCTTATGCTTGATGTTGGTTCACTAATACATTCTATGTCAGTATATCATATTAGCACGCACTTAATTTAATTGAAACGTGCCATATTCAGCTAGCTCCAATTTAAGATACAATACTCATCCCAACATTTATGTGTGTGTGTGTGTCTCTCTCTCTCTCTCTCTCTCTCTCCAAGAAATCCTGGACCCCGGCTCATCCCTCGTTCTTGTCATCCTCTTAGTGTTGGCCACTGATATCCTCTGCCTCTCTAGCTCCCCATCAAAGCACCATAAAAATTGGCTATATTTGACTAAGAAACTTCACATTTTAATGCTCTAGTGTGTGAATGAATATTTGTGCAAAATTAGCTTTCTATGGATCAAACATATGGATTGTTTGAGCAATTCAATCATGAATTTAAAAAATTTGAATGTGCACGAGTGATTTTCAGCCCCTTTTCACAGATGTAACAATGGTTTAGTGAAACATTATGTCTTTTCATTCATTAGACTTGGTAAGACAGTTAACAATCTCGTCTACGGTGACAAGGGCAGTTAATGTAATCTGAGCATTTGAATGTGCTGCTAATTTTCTATCACAATGTTACAAATCTTGGCAATATGACATTAAGACATTAAGACATTGATTTATTTTTGTACCTCAGAAGAACGTGAATTGAGACACTAACACAGGGTTTGCACAAAATATGGACCTTGGATTTTGCCAGTTTAGGTAGAGAGTTTTTCCCTTTGATGATAGACAATTTTGGTATGCAAAGACATATACGTTTTTCTGGAGGAGCATATATAATTTTTAAGAATCCATTAACATCCAAAAACTTTGATGTATATGATCTGTTATAGGTGACTTATGTAAAGTGCAGCTATCCAAAAGTTTAATGATGTTATTGTGACATTCTGTTGGTTATATCTAGGGCCTCTTTTCGAAGTCTTACACAATCCCTATTGGAAGTGTGCTGTTGCATTGGTTACTTTGCTTGGACCAGCACGAGGTAATTTCCATGATTCTTGAGAAATTCCTTTCTTTGTACTCTTTGCTGAAGTTGTGCATTAAAACCACAAACAAGTTGTTGGAGGTAAAATTTGCATAGGATTTGGCAAATTTGTAAGGCTACATGAATGTTAGAAACTAATTGAAAAAGTGTCCGTAACTTCTCAAAAAGACTTTGTTTATTGCATGGTGGTGAAATATTAAATTGCTCTATGTTCTTCATTGCTACCTTGTCCTGTTCTCTTTGTTCTCTTTACCATCAATGTTCACTACTACTACCATCAATCATGCCATTTTGAAGAGGCCTTTAAAAGAAAGCTTTACTCCAAGTTATGTTTTCGCCTTGGTGTGTTTATGTTAGGGTTTTTAAGGTAGCTATCTTGATGTTGGCCTTCGTTTCGTTTGATTCACTATGATTATAACTTAATTGTGCTATCTTGAGGTCCTTGTGCATGCTAATTTTCCATCAATTTGGGGTTCTTGGATGTGGGATAGACAAGAATGGTTGGTTGGGGTCAAATGTTGTTGGCTAAACCCCAAGAATGGATATTATTGGCTTTCACTTAAGCCTTGTGCCCCATCCTTTTGTTGGATATTATTTGATGGTAGACTTGATAAGGTGGACACTTTGGCCCATGTAAATTTTTTGGCAACTGTACAACAACAATTGGTCTATTGTGTCTTGGTAGTAAGTGACGGACCGAGCCATAATTTGAGTGCCAAGTACCCATGAATAGGGCTCTACGCTGTCGTTCTAGCACGTGAACCTATACATAGAACTCCACAATCTTGTTCTAATGGCTTGATTATTTGCCTAATAGGCCTCATTTTAGATTAGCTTAGATTTAGTTTAGTATCAATGAACCTAATTTTATTATCCTGTTCAACTTCTTATCACTAGGTTTCCACTTAATATGATTGTTCTCCAGTACTTATTCATACATTTGCATTCTCTTCTGCATGTTATATTCTATGCGTGATGTTTTGTGCTATTATCAAGAATTTGTTTTGCAAAGAGAGTTTGTCGCTAGGTTCTACAATGTTTAATCTATGTTTGTTGAGGTTGTTGAGCAGGGCTTTTGTTTCTGGGGCAAAAACCTCAATTTTTGGTTTTGGCTCTAGTTTTTTCTAAATGGTCACTATTTTGATCTAAGTTGGTCTTGAATTTGCCCCATCAAATAACGAAAATCGTGTCAAAATTTGTTCAAATTGGGCTAAAAAAATGAGGGTGCTAGAAACTTCAAAATGTCTAGTTTTTTTTAGCAATTCATCACTATTGTACTTGCTTGTGGACTTTCATGGAGATTTGTCATATTTGTGCTTCTATGGTCCACTTTTGTTGCTATAACTTCTCATTTGGATAACTAGAGTTGAGAGACTTTAAGATATCTACTTTTTAAAATTTTTTGCATTGAATATTTTTCATATTATTTTTGTGTACCCTTTTTCAGACTACTTTGAACACTTGGAATCATTGTTCTTTCTACAATGGGGCAATTCTACTACATTCAGCAGCTCTTCAATGTAATGTGTAGAAGGTCACTTTCAAATTTTCTAATTTATTGATGTTGTTCCTCCAATATGGGGCCTATATTGAACTCATAGGTCCCACAGATCCCGGTACTGCGGGACCATATATGGTACCGCGGTACCATATCGGTCGGCGGTACCAAAAAAAAAAAAATTTTTTTTTTTTTGCGAAAATAACATGGGATATTTTTTTTTTTTCATATTATGGTACCGCCCTGGTACCGCGGATCCTAGGGCGGTACCGTACCGGTGGTACCATAACAGCGGTACCAGGGGACACTATGATTGAACTATGTAGCTCTTTAATTTCTTATCTACATGTTAGGGTAGAATCTAGAATCTAGGGTTTTGTTGTTGTGCACTTCATAGTTGGTACATCATATTTTTTTAAGGGATCTAATAAAAGATGCAACTTGTAAGTTGTCATGGCTCATTATATCTTATAGTAGTAAGTGATCTCTAGACTAGTGAGTTCACACGTAAGTGGTGACATATACTATAGGTTAGTTTGATGATTGGCATATATACTTCTTGTAAACTATACTTCATAATAAACTCTTTGACCTCTAACATTCATGAATCCAATTGACCTAATTGATGCCGGAGATATTATCTGCAGATTTGTTGAATGAGAGCTAAACGTCTCATGAATCAACCAATAACATTGAGGCCTCAATACCTGCTTATACAGTCTGAGACCACAAGTTAGGGCTAGAGTATGCAAGTTGGGTGAAAGGGCCCCATAATGACCATATAATTCACATTCATGTTTGGAATGCCAAATCATGAATGACGAATTTAGGTCCCCAAACTGTGTAGTCCAATTGACAAGTAATAAGAAGTGGGGATTTGTGGTCCATATAAATTCCCTTTCCGTGATATTTGGCCTATAATTGTGTTCATGCCTAACTTTTGAAGAATTTGCATACTATTGCTCGAGACATGTGGTAACTTAAATTAGTCTAAGACTCATTTGAGAAATCAAGCGATTTAAAGTATTTGCTCAATTGCAGCTTATGGTAGATAGTCTCAATTTGTTTTTTAGGTATGTATTCCAGATTGTAACATGCACAAATGGATAATTTTTGGTTATATCTATTGGCTACTAGACCATATTAACTGTCTGAGGTTCATTAAAGTGATGGACATGGTTTATGCGCACCAGTTTTAGTAACTGATGCAGTCTCCCTAGAGTTATAACTATCAATCTTGTTAGTTATGCATAAAAAGTTTAACATAAAAAAAAAAAATCTAGAATAGATTGAAGGAGGAGTGAAGGGTTTCCGTTTGAGGTGCAGGTGGTGAATGCTGATCTAAATGCTCTTCGAGATTTCTTGCTTTCCAGATCTGGTGGCAGATGGTGTTGGTGCCTTTATGCGGCGGTCTCCAAACATGAACTCATTAGTGGGACTAGGTGCTCTTGCTGCCTTTAGTATCAGTGCTGTAAGTTTTAATGTCATGTAATGACTTCCGCTTTATTGTAGGTCTGTTATATTGATTGACTTCCTGTTGATAGTGTTTGGAGTTTCAGTCACCTTTCTTGGTTTCTACCGTGCCTTTGATGACTAGCAAACTTTGTGTGTTTTCTATGTTAGCAGTTGTGCTTAAATTTTGATAAGGACCTGTTGATCTTACAGATTTCACTGGCAGATCCTGGCCTTAATTGGGATGCTTCTTTCTTTGATGAGCCGGTGTGCTTCCTGATCTTTTCTTCTTTATAAAAGATTTTGAGATAAATCAATTGGCTGGCATGCTTTTAGGATGAGCTTTAGATTTCATGGGAAAACTTATTCACCAGTTCTTTTACCCACACTAATAGCATGTGTTGAAACTTGGATCATTACTTGTCATGTCAGTTTGTATATGATCTATCATGCAAGACCAAAGAAAGAAGGGTTGATCAGTATCACTTACCAAAGGATGTATGATTAACAACCTGAAATTTATACATCTCAGGACAAAAGTCTCTTAATTTTTAAGCTTGGGCAAATTATTTCACTTTTGGCCACAAACAAGTGTATTCTTTGAAACAGATCTTGAAAATTCATGGTTTTAAGTTCTGTTTAGAAGTTTGAAGTCTTTCTCAAAGGAAAAATCAAGTCTACTGAGCATGTTATGCTTATTGAAAGCCATTTGTTTAGCAGTAGCTAACGTGACAACAGACAGCTGTCTGCCTTCAATTTTTTAATTTGTTTGCCTGAATGGCCCAGGTAATGCTGCTAGCTTTTGTGCTATTGGGACGAACGTTAGAGGAGCGCGCTCGTCTTGAAGCCTCAAGTGACATGAAGGAACTTCTAGTGAGTTGTTTCGAGATCTTTAAATAAAGTCACATATCCTACATTGCACCATATGTTATATGTTCTTGTACGAACCTAGGATTATCTTTTTGCGATCAGGGTTATGATAAAATTTCTGGATTTTTTCTGCAGTCCTTAGTTCCTTCAAAATCGAGGCTTGTGGTTGTTGAGAATAATGAAGCTGGTACACAGCCGGCGGGAAGTATACTCATCGATAAGAAATTTGTTACAGACGTTGACACAGAACAACTGCGGCGTGGAGATTGTGTGTTGGTGTTGCCTGGTGAAATCATTCCCGTTGATGTACTTTCTTCTTAATCAATGTTATCGTTATCCATTCCTTCTCAAAATTTGTATACAATGAATGCAACAAGACAGCCTCTTGATCTTAAGCGGGCATAGGTTTCTTATAAGCGGGCCTTGAATGTAGCGCCTGTTTACTCTTAGGAATGATCTCTTTACTTCTAGATCCCGGAAAAGGTCTGGTTTTCTCTTCTTGACACGGTGTATAACTTGGAGATTTTCTCATCCAAGTCAATTCCGAATGAGACTCGTGGTCCATAAATGTCTGAGCAAGTAATTGGAGGATCCATGCAGTAGTTCACTATGCTTTATCTATTGCTATGACATTTTTGCGGTCCCATGATGTGGCCAGACTTGCATGCTTTTCAAACTAGTAAGGACGTGTACTTTACTTGAATGAAGTGGATACTCTGATTAGACCAATTTGGGAGTCTCAAGTCTCTCCAAGCAGTCTTTCTCATTTATAACATCATGGAGAGAATGTCTTCTTATCTGTGAAGTCCCCTTGGAGGAGTCCTTCCACTCACGGGAACAATTCCTGTCTTGTTAATCTCTTTGAATGAATGAATTGCTTTAAGTTTCATTTTGAGAAAATTTTATGTACTCAAGTAATCTTTACCTTTATTCTGATACAAGTGTCACCTTCATTTTGCATTGGTTGCCAATTGTTGCAGCAGATTCAGTGTGCAAATTTCATTTTTCCTTCAGGACTTTTGAATCCATAACTGGAAACTAGATTAAATGAGCTTAAGGAAAAGCCGTTACATAGCAAGTCCTTTTGAATGTATGAATTTATGTTTTTATTGAGTTAATCACCAACACCGATAAATTGCATATCACATCATGCCTTCAAATCCCTGTTCTCCTCCAGGCTGTGAGCAAAATTCATGTATGTTTCTAAACCTTACAGCTGAAAAACACTCCTTGTTTGATAAATAATGCCAAGCCAAGTCACGCAGGCACTAGTTCGTCTATTGTGAATTGGTTTTTCAGAATTCGAATTGATTAATGACAAATGTTTGGATTAGGTTGGAAGAGCTATTTTTCAAATGCAGGAATCCTTTTGATACGACAGTTTCTAAGTTGTCAGTTCTTTACTCGTAAGATTATGTTCAGCTGCAAGATTCCTTTCCTGGGCACCTCTGTGTGATTAAGCTTGGATAGCCTCAATGATGTAAGGAAACGTAAAAACAGAGAGTTTGCATATCTGTTTTTCAAAGCTTTTGGTTCATACGTTCAACAACTTGATCGTTGCAGCTATCTGAATTTATTGGGTGCTGCTTGGTGTGTACTAGGATCTAGGAGTTGACTTTCAAACTGAGGCTATGAATAATATTTAAATCTGGCATTATAAGTATAAGGCATAAGCTATGATATATTAGTATATAATTTGGTTGGTATGCTGTATCCCAGGGAGTAGTGGTGGCTGGAAGGAGCTCAGTGGATGAGTCCATGCTTACAGGCGAACCTCTTCTTGTTACTAAAACTAAGGACCTTGCTGTTTCTGCAGGAACCGTTAATTGGGTATGTGGCGTTGTGGTTGTGTGTGTGTGTGTGTGAGAGAGAGAGAGAGAGAGAGAGAGAGAGAGAGAGAGAGAGAGAGAGAGAGAGAGCTTTCTTTTATGGTCGTTGAATGCCAAGAGGCGTATAAGATGAAATAGTACATCTCAAGTGTGATAGTATATATAGGAGCATAAATATGTCTCCAAGATCAAAATCAAATAAACTAGACCGAAGCAATCAAAGGGCTAGTCGTTCATTGTCCAAGTGAAGTTCATAAACTGAAAATAGTGCTGCAGTTGATAAATAATACAATAAAGCATGCTGTAAAGGGAGTGGTATATCGGATATCATGTCATAATGGAGCTGGAGCTCTGCTGAAGTAGGAAAGGAGAGCGAGACACTCATAAATCAAAGACTAGTCTATGATTGGCTGAAGTCTCTGATAAAACTGAAAATAGTGCTGCAGCTGATACAATGATACAGTAATACAATAAAGCATGCTTTATCTAACACGTCTGGCAACGGGTTACATGCTGGACGTCCCTTTTCATACTGGGCCAGAAGAATTGCCTACAAAGAAGCTCATAGGTCTTTTGTATTCCCGGGTGTACCAAGCGCCTAAAATCCTCCGAGTCTGGAACACACTTTCGAATGCTATTGGTCGTCCTTTTTGGTTCAACACCGCACAAAGTCACTAGCATCTATTTCAACCACAAAAGGTTGGTTTGGGTCTATGACTTTCAGTATTGGTGTTACAACTAATGCTATTTTGAGAGCATCAAAACTCTCTTGTTGCTCTGGCCCCAGACGAACTCCTTTCCCTTCCCCTTAAGAAGATTTGCCATGGGAACTGCGGCCAATTGAAAATGGCTTTGACCTTATTTGGATCCATCTTAATCCCATCCTTCGAGATTCTTCGGTAAAAAACTCACATTTAGGTTTCTTTGCAAATAGCTTATGCTTTTTGAGCAAACGAAACACCTTTTTGAGGTGAGCCAAATCGTGTTTTTTAGTTTTGTTGAAAACTAAAATATCATCTAGAAAAACTACCACAAATTTTCCTAAATATGATCGAAGAACACTGTTCATCATGGTCATAAAAGTCGCCGGAGCATTGGTGAGCCCTGAAAGCTGTTTTTGGGACATCTTTTGCCTTAATACTGAACCGAAATCTATTTTACTAAAATATTGGCCCCGTCAAGTTGATCAAACAACTTGTCTACCCAAGGCATAGGGTACTTATTCTTAATTGTGAATTTATTTAATGCTCTGTAGTCTACGCATAAACGCATAGACGCTTCTTTCTTTTTTACCTAAAGGACAAGTGCTGCCCAAGGAAAACTGCTTGGTTGTATTTGTCCCTTAGATATTCTGTTAATTGTTTTGTTATTTCCCTATCTTCTGGCCGACTAACCCGATAGGGTGGTCTAGCTATGGGTGCTATACTAGGTACTAAGTTAATGGCATGATCTACTTCCCTACTAGGTGGCAAACGGCTAGGTAAATCATTAGGAAAGACTTCACCATACTTATTTAACAAAACATCTAATTTTTTTCTTTTATGAAATATATTATCGGAAATCGAGTCATTAAAAATAAACCGCAAGTCATAGAAAAGTACCTGATGTTGATCATCCTCCAAAAGTTGAACAAGCTCTGAACTGTACATCAAAGGACTACCCAAGCTGTAGAGCCAATCTCTCCCTAACACTAGGTCGGTACGGTCCAGATGCATGATCTGGAAGTTCAGGTTATCCTTATAGCCTTGAATTTCCAGACCTAAACTGCTAACCATGGTTTCCCACACTTTCTTATCCTGACCCTTAACCAAGAAAACTATATGCCTATGCTGACTAGGTGTTTTTGGAAGTTTTAGTTTCTTGACTAGGGTGTAATTGATGAGGTTATGGGTTGCCCCATCGTCCACCATTACTTTGACTGTCTGATAGCCAATCTTCTCATGCATACGTACTAGGTCATGAGGCCCAAAGCTGGAGGGTCTCCCTAGCATAGCAGAGATTAACTGACAATGGTGCTCATGATCTTCATCAAACACCTCTATTTCAGTAGCTGCCGAATCAATGGGGAAACTCAATAGTCTGAACTAGGTGTACTTGCTTGTTATCTTTCTTTTTATTAACGGTCCTTTAGGACACTATTTGACTGTGTGACCTTTACCCATGAAGACAAAATACAACTGTTCTTGTTTAGCTTTTTCAAAGTCTTTTGTTTTCAACGGTTGAATTATTGCAGGGGGCTGTTCAAGAGTAGTAGGTGAGTTTCGCGAACTTCAACCTTGTACGCATCTCAAAGCCCACAGACAAAGCCCCTGACTTTCTGATTGTCATCCACATTTTTAAGTTTAAGCATAGATTCCCAATAGTGAGATATATACTGGGTTAGGGGTTTGTCCATGACTAACCTTTCCCAGGCTTCCCAAGCCCTATCAAGTTCGTTGGTAGGCAAGAACTCTTGTAGGAAAGCTTCCTCTAAAGCCTTCCATGACTGGGGTGTCTGCCTAGTCTCTCGGAGGTTCAGCCACCACTTGTAGGCCATGGGACCCAGGGATAGGCTAGCTTCTAAAGGCTTGCAAGTGGTCGGGTGTTTGTTTCAATGCATGAATGTTTTTCTACTTGCTAAGGAAAGTTTGAAGTATTTCTGTGTTTTTGTCTTTTTCTTCCCCATGGAGTTTGTTCTGGTGTCTCCCGAATGAGTAGGAACTACGGGAGGTACATGCAACTAAGATGTACTAGGGGCTGAAACTTGAACTAAAACTGGAGGTACTAAACTGACGCACAAACTTTTAAGTTCAACAAATGATTTATCTTGTTTAGTACGCATGCTGGCTAAAGGATTTTTACTTTAGTTTGTAACTGCTCATACTGTTCTTTAACACGAATTCCTCAGGGTTAAACATTTCATATTCCTCATCTACATCCATTGCAGTCTTTCCTTCCTGAAAATGAAGGGCCTCTTCTTCGAGCTTGTCTATGGCTCTTCTTGGGGAAACAGGATTTTCCTCGGGAGTCGGCATGTCAGACTTCGAAGAGGAACGCGAAAACATAAAGCAAATAGAAAGAAGGGACAAGGACTTAGCCTGATTTAAGCCCACTCGCCAATGGAACCACAAGAATCTTCCCTCAGCCCCGTTGAACGGTTAAACCTCGCTCCTTGACTGCAGCGTGCTGGAACAAGGGCTTCACTGCAACATGCAATACAATGAGGTAAAATCCGCTCAGCTAGCTGGCCCGAATCGATGTCAAATCTGCTCTAGCAATGTGTTTCTTGTCAAGGGATTCTTCCACAAGCAGGGCTAGATTTCATAGCAAGAAGAATTGCAATTAGCACAAAGAGTTTCTTGCAAGTTTGTTCCAGAATTAGCTGTTACTGTAGCGATGGAGCATATGCAAGATTTGCACTAGTTTCTGAGGCCAAAAGCTGCCAAGCTAATGAGAAAGAAGGTATTGAATCAAAACTTCAGATCCTGCAGATTTGAGGGCTTTGATACTAGAAATTAACCAACCATGGTTGCCTAAGAACTAGTTTCCTCCCTATGCTTTGCTGACCTACTCTCTACTTCGTTGATTGTGTGGGTGGTTCCTCGATGAATGATGATATTCCCCTATTCTGATTCAGAATCACTCGGTGTTCGTGTCACATCCATTTTCTCTGCTTCACAATTGTTAATATGTCTTTGCATAATGTGGGACTAGGTCTAGCCTTGTGGCTTTTATAAAGGAAGAAGAAGAAGAGCCACTTATAGCTTTTAAACAAGTAGAACAGTTAAGAACAATCCAACAAAGTGCCTCACTGTGACATTCAGGTTAAATGTTTAATAGTAAATCATGCCAAGTTTTAGCTTGATGTCTTTTATACAAAGAAATCTGAATCTATTCTTTTAAAGTGTCTTATCATTTCTATAGTTGTCCTTAAAGGTAAATAAGCTTAATGTCTGATCCAGACATGAGGGTCCGGGCTGCCCGCGTCCGACGCCCAGACCCGGACGCGTCCGACCCCCGGACGCGGGGTCGGACGCGTCCTTTTTAAATTTTTTTTGGCTGGACGCGTCCGGGGCCCAGAACGCGTCCGGGCCCCGGACGCGTTTTTTTTTTAAAAAAAAAAAAAACAAAAGGCACGGGCAGCGGTCTGTTCCGCAGAAGTCCGAGAGGAGAGAGAGGGCTGGAGAGAGAGAGAGAGAGAGAGAGAGAGAGAGAGAGAGAGAGGTGTGATAAGTTGTGTGTGTGTGTGTGTGTGTGTGTGTGTGGATATTGTTGATTTGTGTGCATACAGATGTGTGTGTGTGGTGATTTGTGTGTGAGAGAGAGAGAGGAAGAGACAGAGAGTGTGAGGGACAGAGAGAGAGGATTTGTGTGTGCGCGCGTGTACGAGACATGGTGTGTGTGTGTGTGAGTTTGGGATTTAGGGTTTAGGGTGCTTGGGTTTGGGGTTTAGGGTTTAGGGTGAGAGAGATATTAGATTTGCGTGCTTCTGTGTGTGTGAGCGAGAGAGAGAGAGAGAGAGAGAGAGAGAGAGAGAGAGAGAGAGAGAGAGAGAGAGATAGGGAGAGATATGGCCGCTCGTCCCATTTGGGATGAGGTGGAGTTGTTGCCCGACAAAAAGTGGCGTTGCCCTTTTTGTCGAAAGCAGTTCACAGGGAACGCCTCTCAGGTTCGAGCACATCTGGGGGGTTGCGAGTCCGACCCACGGGGGGACACTACGGGATAGGCGTTTGTATGGTCATCCCCGCTGCGAAGAGGGCTCCCATTCTCGAGGCATATTCTGAGCCAATTGCTGAGCCCGACGAGTCGTCCACAGATGCCGCGGACTCTGTTTCCATTGGTGCACCCACTGCCACCGACCCTGCCACTAGTACACCCAGTGCCACCGCCCCCACTGTCGCATCCGCACCCGCCACCGCCGCTGCGTGTGCGTCCGCCACCGCCTCCGCCTCTGCCACAGCCACCCGTAACCCCTCCGCCAGTACTCTCGATGGATCCGCAGCCTCCACTGCTGCACCTACGCCTCTGCCATCACCGTCAGATCTGCACGGCCCGTCCACATCCTCTGCTTCCGCACCTGCACCTATGCCACCACCTCCAGATCCGCATCGTCCATCCACATCCTCCCAGCCATCCACATCCCGAGGCACCAGACAGATGTCCATGGCAGGATCTTTCAGAGAGGGGCAGCACAGAGAGGCCACCAAGACCATAGCACAGATGTTCCTGAACCTCCCCTTTATCATGGCATCATCCCGCATCTTTCGAGAGGCTATCTCGAAAGTTGTAGTCTGCATGCCCGGCTACACACCACCCACAGCCGACGCACTACGCGGCCCTTTGCTCCAGGACCGGGTTGCATCAGTCAGAGAGAGACTGGCCGCACTGTAGGAGGCTTGGGATAGATACGGCTGTTCCATCATGGCTGATGGGTGGACTGATCGCCGTAGACGTCCACTCATCAACATGATTGTTTCTAGTTGTTACAGTTCCATGTTCCTATGCAGCATCGACGCCTCCGAGGCAGGGAGAGTGCACTCGGCCGAGTACATTTACGGCATCATCCGCGCAGCGATAGAGGAGGTCGGGCCACAACGCGTTGTCCAGGTACAATTTTTTTTCATTAGTTGCTTGGTCATTTACTGCTTCATGTTGATACAAAAGTTTTGCGTGGTTTTCGATTGATTGCAATGTGTTTACGAGCTGTGAACTGATCGTGTGAACGTACCGTGAAAGATTGTGACCGACAATGCGTCCAACTGCCGCGGTATGGGGGAGCTTCTAATGGCAGAGTACCCCTCCATTGTGTGGACTCCATGTGCTGCACACTCACTGGACCTCCTCCTGCATTCCATCGGGCGCTTGCCTTGGGTCAGTGAGATTCTCACGAGGGCACTTGCGGTTGTGGACTTCGTCACACGCAAGCACCGCATGACTGCCCTTTTCCACACATTCAGCAGGTAATATGGTATTTATTTTTTGGCTCGTTCAAGATGCTTCTTCTTTTTTGCTCGTTTCATGTGTGCCTCTCATTCCGTTTGTCAATTTTGGCTCGACTTGAAGAAGCCCGCTCGCACCCGCTTCGCCTACCAGTTCATCATGCTTGAGCGGCTACACAAGCTGAAGGGTGATTTGTGGCACATGGCTACTTGTGCAGAGTTCACCGCCATGGACCTGTCCACGACCCCAGAGGGCTTGGCCTTCCACGGCATCTTATTCATGGAGCCTTTATGGGTGGATATGCAGCTGCAGATGGACGTCATGCGCCCCATCTACTCTGTTCTGAGGCTTGTTGATTGCGAGGGGTGCACGATGGGCCTCATTTACGAGTTCATGGACAGCATAGGCGAGTCTCTCCAGCGTTCTGAGCTGGACCCTGCCAGGTATAACTTTTTTCCATCTCACCATCCTTACTTCCATTTCACACTCTGTTTCGTCTTGCTGCCGCAACACGATGGTATGTAACTGTTGCCTCCATGTGGTTTGGTCCACAGGTTGGAGCCTATCAGGCGCTTGTGGCAGCGATGATGGGATAAGTTTCACCGGCCCATTCACAGTGTTGCCCACATACTGCATCCGCTGTTTTTGAGCGAGAGGCAGTACGATGATGCAAAGCTCCGTGCGGACTGGTTCTCATACATCCGCCTCCTCAACAACGACACTGGTATCCGCAGCAGGCTCGAGGTGCAAAGGCTCAGTTACAGGTAAATTCTTGCTCTGTCGTACGCTGTCGTTCGTTCAATTTCCCTGCGCAGGCTCAAGATGTACTCACGCACATCGCTGATCAACTGCAGGCACTCTCTGGGGCTGTTCGGCGGTCTGAGAGAACAGGCTCTTGCCTGTATCATGGTGGGAGAGCTATGGGACTGGACAGCTAGACCTGAGGACGCTCGCGCTCCGAGTCCTTTCACAGGTATGTTGTCTAATCTCATTCATCCAACCAGTTTTCACATTTACTCACTGGAGTGGTTGCCAATTAATGCAGGACTGTTCTACTTGCATGTGCGAGCGGAACTGGTCAGCGCTCAGCCTTGTTCACACGAACAGGCGGAACCGTCTGACGACGGAGCGATGCAATGACTTGGTGTACTGCAACACCAACGCCAGGGTGGTTCGACGCATCACGGAGAGCATGAGGGCAGGAGGCGCACGCGCCCTACTCTTGCAGGTATATGTCTATGCTCTATCGTTTGCTTTCGTATTAGTTTAAGACATTCAGTTTAATGCCCTCACGGTTGCTTCAGCTGTTCTCACGAATGATTGACTTGTGTGCAGGTCAATCCCGATGAGTGCCTTTTTGCAGCGGCCGATCATGAGCCAGAGCTAGAGGTTGATCCAGACGATGCCGCTCGGCGTGCTCTGCGGGGTGATCCTGAGGATGATGCCGATGCCGATGAGACCACCCCTGTAAAGACCACTAGGGAAAACTCTTAAGATGAGGATAGGAAAACACAAGAGAGACTGTGGAGCAAAACCACCCAACCAAACCTAGATCCAACCTGGAGAATCCTCCTAGATCTAGCCCCCAAGCCATGCCAATGTGACAGCAAGAGGAGAAGAGCTCATCAGGTAACCTAGACCAAGTCGTCGATGGAATAATCACTACCTCAATATATAGAGAGTAGGATCCAGTGCATGAGCACATGCAATTCCCATGCAGGTCAACTATAAATAGGTTACAGCTCTACATGCATACCTCTTGCCTATATCAGTCACATATACATGCACTACTCCATATGTCTCAATTAGAGTGTCTGGGTCCTCTCAAGGCCATTAGTCACCAACGGGCCTCGATGTGGAATAAAATCTAGGCGTGACCAATAATCTCGAACACTGGAGGGCCGGTCTACCATATTAGGACTATTCCAGGTCCTTTAACCGAATCTGGCCGTAACAACCCCCCTCCCTGCTGACGTTCCATTGCCCTCCTTTGATGATGAGCCCACATATGGTTCAGATGAGGCGGTCGACCTTGCAGGGGATGGTCCACGTGCCCCACCTAGTACTCCCGCATCACGCCCCCTTTCAGATGATGGCTGGTCAGAGTTTGCGAGGGAGACAGAGGTTGCTGCCCAGAGAAAGATAGCACAGAGACGACTCAGAGCATCACAAGCAGGCAGTTCTTCCCAGAGACCCCCTCGTGGCAGAGGGAGACCCCCAGGCAGGAGTGTACCACAGAGGGTTCCTTCTGGCAGACCTTGAGGCAGGCCAGCCAAGGGGGGACACACTGATTATTTTTCTAGTCGTCTCTTGGCAGGCGTTGGCCCAGACCTAAAGGAGTCCCAGATGCCTCTAGACTCCCAGCCAAACTTTGTATTTGACACCCCTGCAGATGCATCTGGCACGCAGAGGGATGATTTTTTTAGCACAGACTTGTAGATACTGATACACATTTTAGCATCATGTACAGTGGCATCAGATGAGATGTATATATATTTTTACAGTCTATTTGTGTCATGGCTAATTTATCGTGGTTGCTTACAAATGGTTAGCTCTGTGAAATTTGAATGGTTTGCTCCGTGCAAGATGAGAGAGAAAGAAAGAAAGAAATCTTTATTAACGTCTTTTTTCATGCCCAAAGGCATATAAGACGAAACAAGTACATCAAAATGGATGGCACCAAGACGGAGCAATGCCGTCAAACCAACAAAACTAAAACCAAACTAACTAGGAAGAGAAAAATCTCTTCAATGGTCTAACTCTCAACCTAACTCCGAACAATAAGCTTCAATGAAAGGCTCTCACGCAAGAGGCAACTTTAAATACAGTCTGAAAATTCTATGTTGACTAAAAGCTCTCACGTAGGAGGCATCACTGAGTGATGAGTTCTGGATGGGGTGACTAGAAAAATGTCGACCATCCCAAAAAATACCCTTTTTCCTATTGCATTTGCTTCCTCAATGAGCTGCTTCCGTTCCTTCCACTGTAAGGCAGTTAGATCCTCATAAACGAAAATGTGACTGCCTTTAAGACGTCCACGACGCTTAAGAACTTCATTACGATAATCAGTGTATTTGAAACGGATGAAGACAACTGAAGAGTCAAACTTACTGTGCCAAGCTGCTTCCACGACGCCTTCCTCTTCCTCATAGGAAAGTGAGGCCAGAAGTTCTTTGGCTGCAAGCAGGGGGTCAGTTTCGGAAAGACCTCTAACATGGACGTTTTGAGATTTGTATTCTCGTTTGGCTTGTTCTTCCATCGCCTGTGAAACCATCTGATTACTTTTTGCTTCGGTATTTTAGAGAGAGAGAGAGAGAGAGAGAGAGAGAGAGAGAGAGAGAGAGAGAGAGAGAGAGAGAGAGAGAGAGAGAGAGACCAGCACATCTGCATCTCTCTCATAACATATGCATCATGTTCAACCATTTAACATAACACACTAAACCCGACACCCTTACAAATGGCACAGTTAACATAACACCATAAACCCTAACAAATCATCATAAACCCACAACCCCACAGCCATAACCATCAAAACAAGTCACAACCATAATCATCATAACCACATCCATAAACATCATCAACCCCACCCCACGTCCTCATTGTGTCGTAGGCATTGCACCACAGGTATGTGCAAATTCAACATCAAAGCAGCACATGTTTAGCATACACTTAAACCTGCGTAGAATGTATTTATGGTCCATGAATACAGTCCACAGGTTCGTGAAGCGGGTACGAACCCAAGGGACCGAGCCTGGCTCGATTCGGGTGCCGTTCGGTCAAATGGCCCTTCGACGGGACAGAAACGTAATCAGGTCAAGCGAAATGGACTAGTTTTGCAGCTTTCCGTCCGACGGTCCCGTTTCTCCAAATGGGATCCGTTTCAGGTGTCGTCCGTTTCGGCCAGCGGACAACCTCGATAGGAATCTGTGGGAGCAGACCGGACAAGGACCGGACGGACGACATGCCCAATACGTCCTTCTGAAGTTCGACGTCAAACAGGGCTTCAGGGACACTTTGTCAGGATGGGACCTGAAAACATTCGGAATCGAAAAAATGGTCCGGGAATACAGTCCACCGATTCGTGATCCCGATACGATCTCAAGGGACCGAGCCCGGCTCGATTCGGGTGTCGTTCAGTCAAAATGGCCTTTCGACGGGACAGAAACACAATCAGGTTAAGCGAAATGGACTAGTTTCGCAGCTCTCCGTCCGACAGCCCAGTTTCTCCAAACAAGGTCCATTTCGGGTGCCGTCCATTTTGGCCAACGGAAAACCTCGCCGGGAACCTGTGGGAGCAGACAGGACGAGGAACGGACGGACAACCTGTAGTGAATGAAACAATTTTGCATAAGTAATTAGTAAGCTGTTGAAGTTCATCCGGGGGGAAACCGATCTCATCATATAAGACATAGTAGTGTGTAGGTCTTGTGGTTTCCTGTCTTGAGAGCTTGTCACTCTTCTGGTGAGCATTGATTTCCCCCAGAGACTTCTGGTCCTGAGAGCTTGTCACTCTTCTGGTGAGCGTTCACCTCTCCCAAATCCTCTGGTGAGCATTCACTTCTTTGAGACAGTCACTGATGCACCCTAAACCCTAAATCAGTAATATGTTTGCCATACAAACCATCATCTTTACTCCAAACCGCTTTTAGATCTTTCTTTGCCGCTTTTTTGGAGCTTAGTTCCCAATGAAGGTTCGCAATAATTTATGAACTGCTCATTAGTCATCGTTGTTTGGTAATATCTCAGTTATGGGAGGCATGGGCAGTGGTTAGGTCTGTTGCAAATTTTTTTGGGTACCGTTTTCCTATTTTTTAACAGGAGGGGGCAGGTGGGTGCCAGACACCCTCTGATAATTAATTCCGGGGGGGGGGGGGGGGGGGAGGGGCCATAAATTGCTTTTATTTTGCTTTGGGGATGTGGGATAGCGTAGGCTAGTTAGTGCCTGTATTTATTTTTTTTTTTGAAAAAAAATTAAATTTGAAAATCGCGGACGCGTCCGGACACGGACGCACCCCTGACGCGTCCGCGTCCGGATGCGGACGCGGTTGCGAGTCCGGACGCGCGTCCCCGTCCAAGGTCCGTTTCCTTAGGTCTGATCATTCCTATAGTTGTCCTTTAAAATAAATAATTTAAATGTTTTATCTTACTTTTACTTGTCCTTATAAAAAATACATCAACTAAATCAATGATTTTTTGGGACAAAATCATTTCCTTTCAATCCTCCCAAATGTGTTTTGACACCTAGCAGGCCATGGTATGACATTGGGGGCACAAAAAAATTTGCGTGGCACTGCCACACGTGGAAAAAATTCACGTGGCACCGCCATGCAAAATTTGAATCCCAAAAATGCTATAAATTGACAATTTTTGAGCTCATTTTCTCAGTTCTTTTTGTTGTCATTATTTCATGTCTGCAGTGTTACAATGTATCATGTTGGGACCTTCTTGGATAAATTTTTATTCATATACTTGTATGTAGGAAGGACCTATACATGTACAGGCCACTGCAACTGGAGCATTGTCATCTATTACAAGTATCATTCAAATGGTAAGAATCTTGAGGCTTTGTGCAGATATGCTAAAGTTGTCACTATTTCAGCACAAAAAATATAGCTGGATCCTGTGTAATTTCAATTGTGAGCTTTTTGCTTTTGAACCAAGTTTTAAAGTTTGCCTGAGCCTTGATCATATCCATTATTGTGAGGTTGGGGGTTAAATTATTGCGTTCATATCCATTTGCATGTTGCATAGCTCCAAAAAGAAATCGAATGAACTTTCTCAAGTGAATTTCTTGTATATTGCTTTGTACAGGATATAACTTCTTCCCAGTGTACCTATCTTTCAAGCTAGTTAGAGGATCTTAAAATTGTCTTTTATATTGCTTCTACAGACATACTTTTCCCCACGATATGATCTCTGTTGACTGTAGCTAAGTTAGAGAGGCATTTATAAAGTTTATTGTAACAACACTGAATACTAGATGTGTGGCACAGGTCGAAGAGGCACAAAGTAGAGAAGCTCCTGTTCAAAGGCTAGCTGATTCCATTGCTGGCCCTTTTGCCCTGACAATTATGGCTCTGTCTGGAGCTACATTCTCCTTTTGGTATGAGTCAACCCAATTACTTTAGTTTTCATCTTGATTTTTGTGTGGGCTTACTTGTATCAACACACTGCAATTTGAGGATATGCATATTGTGTCTTCCTGGTGTGTTAAACTTGAAGCTGCATGGTTCTTCTCTTCCTCTGTTGTTTTGTTTGGGCTGAGTAGCAAATCTCAGTAAATAGTAAGCCCGACGAAGTGTACTAGTCAAACACACATTTGATAATCCAAATTTGATGCATTATCAATTGATTTGCGAGCACGACCAACCTGGGTATACTCGAATGGTTTTACCCTTTCAATTTCTCCGGCAGTTGTTTGCAGGATAAGTGTCCGGATTCTGTCTACGATTACTGTTAGTGCATTCTTGTGCATGAAGTGAGCTATATACTGAGTGCAGAATAGTTTTTCATAGCTTAGTACATTTGGTGTTTGCTCAAAATCCTTGCAGTCTCTGCAAATGTTCAACTCGGCATTTACCATCCAACCTCCATTTTTGTGTGTGGCATTTTCCTATTTCATGTAATTTTCATTATCCATGCAGATAATTTAATAATGGTTGTAATGCTTTCTTCTTTCATCAGGTACTTTTTGGGGACAAAAATCTTTCCAGATGTACTTCTAAATGATGCTGCAGGTCCTGAAGGCAGTGCACTTTTGTTGAGTTTGAAGCTTGCAATTGATGTTCTGGTAACTTGACATACAAGAGACATACATGCATGCAATGTACTAGAATGTTGTTACCCTTTCTAACCACACAAAATATAAGCCCTGTGTATCTCAAGTTAAGAGTTTGATGTAGATTTGATTGAAACTAGCTGAAGAATTTGGATGATACACTTGATTGATATGCAGTACCTTCTGTAAGCTTGCAGCTTTCTTGTTACTCAAAGTGATTCAAAAAGTTACAGTTTCCCCAGGCAGATGCGAACTTTTCTTTTCAGAGTATTATTCCATCAGAAAGTTTTTTGTCATTTCACACGTCAAATTTGTGAGGTGTATGCCACATCATCTTCAGATTCTATAACGTTTATAGCTAATTTTGTTTAATTTGATGGAAACTCATGAATGTACTGGTCCTTGCAGATGATTAACTCTTTTCATGTTTTTGCCCATCACATGGTATTATTTTGAGTAATAATTCAGTCCACCCATGCATGCACTTCAAAGTACAAGACAACGTTCAAAACATTAAGCTTTGTAGAAAATCTTCTCAGGTTACACATGACAGACTCAACAAAGTGAATCAGTTATGATTGCGGTTGCTACCCCTTGCAAGTGATATCTAGAGAATCTCATGAGCTCATGTCTAAAAGATGACCATATTGAAATTGTCACATTCAATAGTCAATGCTGCAATTTTTGCATTTTTTTAATGATTGTGTTCTAGCTTCTACCATTTTCACAGATAATTCATTGGCTTTAGGTTTTCTGGAGTTGTTGACTATATTTTGATAAGGATTTTTTGGTTTCTTGACATGCTAGAATTGTTTGGCTTTCCACTTAAGGAAGTTGACTGCAATAAAAGAATATCCTTGTGACTTTTCTTGCTCAACTGTGCTTATACGGTTTGGTTAATCTTAGAGTACTTTCTTCACTACAAAGACATGTTGTTAGGACTTATTAACAAGTTAGCCAGTTATAGAAGGATTCCTCCTCCCACCTCGTGCATCAAGCAGCTAGAGAGCCAGGTTGAGCAGTACAGGTGTGGACATAGCCATCAGGATTCAGACCTTGAGGCAGCTGGGTCATTAATAGTCAAAGTTGCTTGCCGTGACGTTGATGCATTGCAACTAAAGACAAAAGAATATTTTCAGATGATATCCACGCTTCACATTTTAGTCCATGGACCTGTGCAGCTCCAAGAATGCAGGTTCTGAAATTGAAGTAGCTTGTGATGAAGTTGAAAAATTGAAATGGAGACATGAAATCTTTTAGATGGCATTTCACACTTCAACTTCCACTGCAGAAGCAATGGCAGGTCCATGAACCCGAGTACTTGCTTGTTAAAATCTCTTCCAAACTTGCTCTGAAAGCCAGTCAATTGAATTTGAGATTTTAAATGTATCATACCTTGGGGCATGAGCCATGGCTCTCAAAGATTCTGGAGGACGTGCAGATGTATGTTCCGGAACTTACTGGCCCAAAATGCGTTAAAAAAAACTGATAAAAAAAATACTTAATAAGGCTTCCTTTTTTCCTTTTAATCCTCCCTCTTTGATTGTTGTGCCACTTTGAGGGAACAGGTTACATTGAGAGATCCAGACGCCGTCATGAGAGCTTTCATACCATCGCCGTTTTTGTTCTCATCATTTTGATACAAAAGTGTACTGGCCTCACTTCATGATCAAATGCATTCCCATTTCTACTTCTTTGTAAGATCAGAATCACTCCCACAGAGGTCTGATGTTTCACGCGTATGAAGACGCATAACTGGAGGATCACACGTAATGTATGCACAAATGATTGTATTGCATGTGCAAATTTGTTTTGTTCGTTGACTGCTACTCGATCTGCAGTTTCATAAAAACAAAAAAAAAAACATGCTCATGAGTGATCTGCAAGATTGGCATGAAACGGGATACCGTTCAAGTAGGAAATTCATGGCTGTAGATTAGGTACACTTGTAGAATCAATGACATGATTTATTAATATTGTTAGAAGACCCATCAGGATAGACAACAAATACAATGAACAATATCAAATTGCAACACTCATCTGACAATGCCATTACAAATACAAGGAAAACATTATGAGGGTGCACCTATCTGCATTCTGAATTGGCTTCCTCTATCTCTAATTTTTTATTGACCTTGGTCCTTTTCCTACGAGCCATATTTTTTTTGAAATGTAACCCAGTATCTGGTTGCTCAAAAAGTTACATAGTCATAGTTTGCAGGCAAAGAGAGTAAAGTGTCTCCAGATTGCTTATATTTGTTCTAGCGAAGCAACACATGGAGTATAACATCAATGATATCCGTGTCACACAACTTGCACGTCCTTGCTTCTCTGCATATGTTCTTCCGTCTACCTGCTTCACAGGAATAAAAGTCTTACTCAACTATCAGACATGACAATACAGCCTCCCAACGTAGATTGTATACAATATTACATCTTCAAGAAAAAAACATAAAAATTTCGGTAGGCCTTTTCACATGGGTTGTAGGCTTTTATAGGAATGTCTTGCGTTAATCCTTCCTTTCCAACCAAATTGCTAACACAAAATGCTTTTCCCAGTATTTATTCCAAGCCGCAATTCCCATTAATTCATTATTTTAAAAAATAGTCATGCTTTTATTTCATTCACTAGTCCTGCCCTTAAAAAATTTTAAAAAAATCTCAGTAGCACTTTTTATACAGGTTATAGGCTATAGGTGAGCACTGCTTGTCTACCTATAGGTGGTGAGACCTATTCTTATCCTGCAACTAATTTCCTTTAATGTATTGATTTGTTGTTGAAGTTATATCGTTCTCCATAGATAAGAATGGTTTTAGATTCTCTTCTATAGAAGGCCATCTTTTATTAGAATTTTTCGACATCCTGTCTGCTGAATTAAATCTCTTATTGCTGTCTTTCCTTTTGAGAGATCCTCTAGGTCCATCCCCCATTTTCCCAACCATTTAGTCCCCTCTTTGCACCAAGCTCTTTCTTTTTAGCCAATGAAGTCCTTTCAGGTGACCTATTCAGCCTCAGCTTCCCTAGTTGTTGATGTAGTGTGAAATGACAAGCTGCTTGTCTCTCCATAGGAAGCAAACTAGTTTGGGCCAGTAAAGCAGCTTATGGAGTTTGTGCTCTGACTTCTAGCTCTGCAATCAGAGACGTCTTTTGGAATAGACTCACTTTTTTCCAGGAATCAGTATTCCTCACCCCCATGCTTGGCTGCAATACTAAATGACTGGGTGAACAAAAGTAATAAATAAGGACTTTCTCATTTTCCTCATTCAGGGAACTATGTTTACAATCTTGTGAAGCTAGAGGATAACTTAGAAGTTGAAGGCTAAATTTGCTGGTGCACTAGTTCTCTAACACTCAATGAGAGAGCTGCTAGACAGGGTAACAAACTGAACAAACTCAAATTGGGGGATCACTGCAACTTGCAATGGGCTGAGAGAGCAGGGATTTGCTAGAGCTTCCTTGAAGCAGTGAATTTGAACTTGCAAATTAAAGCGAGAAGGGTAGCATAGATGGTAGCTATGCATACTAGCAATAGAGGAATATTATTGGTTGATGTAGGACTACTGTGTGCTGCATTGGAATCGATAACAATTAGACAACAACAATGATTGATGCTGATATGCTGCAATTACTACTGACGTAGCTGAATAAGAGAGAGATGATCTGGTAAAATTTGGTTAGTACACCACCAATCTTCTTTGGCATATGGCAGAAAAACTTTTTGTTGTTCTACTTAAGTCTGACTCACAGGATAACAACCTGCATAGAGATGAGAGACGATAACAATTAGACAACAACAATGATTGATGCTGATATGCTGCAATTACTACTAACATAGCTGAATAAGAGAGAGATGATCTGGTAAAATTTGGTTAGTACACCACCAATCTTCTTTGGCATATGGCAGAAAAACTTTTTGTTGTTCTCTACTTAAGTCCGACTCACAGGATAACCTGCATAGAGATGAGAGACGATAACAATTAGACAACAACAATGATTGATGCTGATATGCTGCAATTACTACTAACATAGCTGAATAAGAGAGAGATGATCTGGTAAAATTTGGTTAGTACACCACCAATCTTCTTTGGCATATGGCAGAAAAACTTTTTGTTGTTCTCTACTTAAGTCTGACTCACAGGATAACCTGCATAGAGATGAGAGACAATAATGAGAGGGAAAAGTTAACTCTATTATCTTTCATTTTTTTTTGGAGTTGAATGTCTTGTTAAGGTGAACTGGCTGAAATTAGGTGTATGTCAGCTTTTCTACCTGCCAAATGCATGCACAGGATTCCATGCATGTAGGAAGCTATCTATAGTCTGCTTGATTCGACACTAAGATCTGGTTCTAACTAGACTACACACCTATGCAAAGTATCCTCAGTATGAAGGTATCTAATCAACTACCTCAGAAACGCTTACAAGAAACTTTAAGTTTGTTAAAACAAGGCAAATTTCAATTTAAAATTCTGCATACAAGTAACAAACAAGAGGTGGCAAATCACATTGTTTGAGATCTATTTACATACCAAACAATACAAAGATAATATTTCAGATTTTAAGCAGTAAATATGACTTTTTTGTGATGGAAATGAGAGCAAATTTTTAGATTTTTCAATTTTCAAAATGAAAAGAACTTGATGGCTGAAGTTCTTGAGCATTTCAAAAGTGTTTTGAACTACATTGACTAAGGTGTGATGAATCAAGAGTGATCAGGGAATGGGAACCCCATCAAGAAAGACCGAATGGGAACAAGAATGGAGAGAGAACATAAAAAGATGATATCATAGGTTCTTTGCAAGGAGCAATCCTAACTCTAACCCATATTACTCATACTATATGAGCAATGTCACTAGCCATTTAAAGCTTTTGATCACAAGTGAAGTGCACAACCCTATCTAGTCTTCTTCAATCTTAATCCACTTCTATTTTGAAACTTGTGGAGGCAGGTTGTGAGTTCAAATATTTTGAATTTAGGATTGAGACTTCCTAATGCCCATTATGTGCCTGCCTTACAGTGCCTTGATAATTGGGGCCCAAAATGCTCCTAGTTGTTGATGGGCCTATATCCAATCTTAAATATGTGTTTATATCTTTTCCCAAAACCATTTTATGATATTTTAGTATGATTGTTATTTTTATGCATATGGTGTTGTTTACCATTGTTGGTTAGCTAATTGGTTTGCTTGTTATGGCATACGTCCATTCTCCCCAAACTTCATAATGTAAGAAAACAATTTTACTTGATTTCCAAATGCCATTGGCATAAATCACTTTAGAAGATTTCCCTCATCCTAATACTAACTATGGGTTTGTGAACGTGTGGGTAATACTTGTCTAGACCTTTGATTTTTAACTTTGTTGACATCTTGTCTTTTATCTTTCAATTACCTGCAATTTTAGAAAAAGTTGTACGTATAAGGATGGCTTCAATTTTTCCATATATGGATAGTTGACTAATTATTATTGATGGTGTTTTGCTTTGTTTCAGGTTGTTGCTTGTCCATGTGCTCTTGGTTTGGCAACTCCAACTGCGGTTCTTGTTGGTACATCTCTTGGTATGTGCTAAGTATGTGTGTATGAGAGAGCGGTTCTTGTTGGTACATCTCTTGGTATGTGCTAAGTATGTGTGTATGAGAGAGAGAGAGAGAGAGAGAGAGAGAGAGAGAGAGAGAGAGAGAGAGAGAGAGAGAGAGAGAGAGAGAGAGAGAGATCATCGGCATTATCATCTGAGAGAGAGAGAGGACTGGTCGTGGGCGTCATCGTCTGGAGAAGAAGGAGGTAATCTGAAGCTGTGTGTCTAGAGTAGTCTGACGCAGAGGCTGGAGGTCTCATCGTAGTAGAAACATCTCTCGGATCATAAGTGCAACACAACGTGATGTACTTCATTAGTCTTATATGCCTTTTGGCATGGAAAAGACATTAATATGCTTTCTTTCTTCTTCTCAGGCCTCTAGACTTCTTGGCACACTCGGTATCTCTATCACTGCACTTCCTTCTGGTACCCATGACTACATCAGACGATTCATCTATAGAGCTTACCTTGATCGAGCCTGGCATGGTCAATTGGGTGTCAAACCCGACTTTTATCGGCTTCATTTTTGGAGACTGATGCATCAGTGTCCCCACTTCTACCACATTACCTACGCTCTGGGTTATCACATGGTCTCAGATTCATATTGGGTCAGCTTCATGTCTCTTCACACCATCTTGAGATTGAGATTGGTCGGTTTCAGGGTACTCCACGAGAGGATAGACTCTGCCAGCTATGTTCCCTTGGTGCAGTGGAGATTGAGGAGCATTTTATTTTCATTTGCCCAGCTTACTATGAGATTTGCGGGAGATACTATTGCTTGTTCAGGGATACATCACTTGTTACCTATGAGGTACAAACTAAAGTAGACACGCATGCGAGAGTGTGTCTGTGCGTAATAATCATATGTATCTATGTCAAGATGTCAAGACCGTGCCACGAGAGGGAATGGGAATGAGGCATGGGGAGGTCACGAGGGCAGGGTGAGGCAGTCGCGAGGGATGAAGTGGTACCAGTGGGGGGGGGGTGGGGGGGATGAAGATGAGGTGACAACGAGGGGGGTAGGGGGGTCTTACGGGTGGGCGGGCAAGGGAAGCATGGCCTTTCCCAAGCCTACTAGAAGCTGCCTGTCTCATACTAAATATAGGACCAGTAAAAAGTGTGCCTAAGTAAGTGTAGGATGGAACAATCTCCAGCGGCCGACTGCTGTCAAAAAGGAGCTCCTGTCTCAACATAAAGCTCTTGGAAGTGTTGAAGACCATCACCTTGGTCTTCACAATGTTCACCCTCTAGGCCCCATCTGGAACAGAAACCATGAAGACAATCAATCTGTCTCTGTAATCCTTCTCTAGTAGGTGAAAGTAGAACCACATCATCTGCATAAAGAAGAATAGCGATCAAGATGTCTCCAAATCTGCAATCAGATCCGCCACACTGCTCAATAGCCCTCTCCAACTCATCAATATATATTCCTAAAAGTGTAGGGGAGAGGGAACATCCCTGCTTCACCCAATAGTGCTCCTGATGGCATATTTTCTTAGCATGATTATCGAATAACTACTCAACAAGGTGTAGGCAGCCCATTAGTTATGTAGCTTTCATGTGCAACAGGTAAGCCTGATGCTTCAAATATGATGCTATTTCCACACGCTTAGTGTACAAGCTCGTAGTTCTGTTCGTAGATTGAAATCAGTCTCCACTTCCAGTCTCAAACTCAGAACAAATATTGGTTAATGCTTGCAGCTATATTGTGACTAGTGAATACTTTTTAAGGACACTAGTCAATTATAAGGAGATGCATTCCCTTGAACTTGAAATGACATTCTTTAAGAGTTTTTGATTCTTTACTTCGGATACCTAGTGGGGTCATATCCTTGAAGCTTTATGTGAGTCAAGATGAAAGATTTCTGTGGAATTTCTTGTGTATGGTAAGCTTGAATGAAATCATTCCATAAAGTTACGCCCAAATGTGCAGGAGCAAAACGAGGGCTACTACTTCGAGGTGGAGATGTATTGGAACGTTTAGCTAATGTTGATACAGTGCTTTTTGATAAGGTACACACTTATTTATAAACTTTGAGCATTCTAGGCCCTTCTCATGGTTGTGAATCTTTTTTTTTTCAAAGTTTGAATCTTTGCATGGTTGCTCAGTGTGATTGTGCAAATTGAAATGCTTAAACTTGTTCTTGGCATTAAGCTCTTGATTTTGATGGGGCTTGCTAATTTGTTACTATTTTCTGCTTTTTGTCTCATTTTGACTATTAATGCTTACTGTCTAAAAAGTTGAGCCTCTTTCCTATAAGTCTTGGCTGATAACTGTCTTTCATCTGTTTTTCCAAATTCTTTCTTCCAGCAGGCTAGCTGCGACTATTCTATTTGTAAAAGGCACTTTCTGTAACGTGAAATGTAAATCTGGTTTATAGGCTGTGGGTTTTAAGTTGAATGGTATACCTCTTTCACTGGATAAAGAAAAGTGCTTGGTGACTGCTTAATCACAGTCTTCTGTCAGAACAGACAGGTACTCTCACAACAGGAAGCCCCACCGTGGCAGCAGTCAGCGCACTGGATGGATATGATGAACTCTCTGTTTTGCACCTAGCAGCAGCAGTGGAAAAGCATTCTTCACATCCAATAGCTTCTGCGATATTAAAACATGCTGAAGCTTTAAAACTGGATCCTCTTTTGTCGGAAGGCCAGCTTAGTGAGCCTGGATACGGGGCATTGGCTTATATCAACGGGGAAATTGTAGCGATTGGACTGCATGAGTGGGTAAACAGCTGCTGCATAAAGCGTTCAAAACAAGAACATATGGATGTAGCCACATATCCCGGCAATGATTTCAACAAAGACTTGCTGGAGAATCTATACAAAAAAGATTTAATGAGGAAAATGGATTCATCATGCCTAGATCACTCAAAGACGGTGGTGTATGTTGGTATGGAAGAAATTGGTATCATTGGCGCCATTGTTCTGACAGACTCAATCAGAAGTGAGGCAAATGAGACAGTGTCAAGGTTATTATACTTCTTGATGAGATTCACCTTGTTTTTGTTCCTTTGTCTGTCCTCATACATAAGAAGTCGTTTCCTACCTGAGGAAGTCTCAGTATGCTTGTTACGATGGTTTTGCAAAAATCATTGGATTGCTAAGGTAGACAATGTGGTTGGACACTGAATCTGGTTAGTTATATTGATGCTCTACTGTCATAGTTGAATTCAAAGAGGATTGATATATAGGAAAATTAAAGACTTTCACTTTTTTGATCTCATGAGAAAGGACGCATGTGAATGAACTGACTTACCTCTACAAGGCTCAAATTTATCCTCTCATCACCTTCTAGACTTGACATTCTTAAGATGACATGTAGTGCATGCATACTAGTCACCATTTCATGCCATTTTAATGTTCATAGTACCCTGATATTTAGGCATGACATGTAGAAGTTTCCAAAATGTCTTTGACACCATGTCCCACATGTATTCTACAAATGTTAGGCAGAACATAAGACATGCGCCTCTTTGACTTCCAACACTTCTTTGATGGTCAACTCATACATTTTAGGAGATTAACCAACATACTCGAGTATGAGGCCTAGTACCCATATACAATGTAGTAGCATGTCCCCATTTGGTAGCCTAGTCAATAAATTTACATATTTCTTACACCTTACTAAGAATAGATATCTAGATTTTTACATTTTTAACAATGCCATAGTGATGTATCGCACATAACATCCCTTCTCTCCTCAAGCAACATCATCCTTGATGTGAAATTTGGGTATTGTGCTTGTGCTTGGTCTCCCACATACCATCAATAGTGGTCTAATATGCCATGCAATTAAATATGCTCAAACCAAACACTTTTTCAGCCACTTGTGTGTCCAATGTAGCACCGTAGCACGTTTGTGCATCACCTCCCCATTCTCATGCAACAAAATAAGACGACCGGCCAATAAACTATTTCCTTCATGTAAAGTCTTCTTAAAGAAGAGATGTACAACAGACTAAACATTACACTCCTATGGTATTAGATTTCTAGAGTCCATAAATTTAGGAGATAACTCAACATTTCATTGTCGTGAGAAAGATTGAGCTCCTTGGAATCGGTAGAAATGCTAATCTTCATTTTTGAATTCTTTTGTTGTGAGCTTTTGATCATCAAATGTTTTAGCTCAATTTATTGCATCCCTTCCATTGTTCTTAACCAACTCAAGAATACAATTCATTTGAGTTAGAATTACAACATCATCAAGAACTTTTTGAGTCATGCCTAATATAGTTGGACTAGCTATTGTAAATCTATAATCAAGTCTGAAAGGACTGATTCTGTGGGTACATTCTTTTTATCACTATATGAAACTTCTTAAAATGGAAAATAGCACTCCCACTCTATTTCCTTGATGCTTATATGAGCCCTAAGCCTATTCTCTTGTGTTTGGTTCACACTCTTGGTTTTCCCATCTATTTCAAGATGATTGATGCTACTTGCGTCCAATTACACCTCTTAGCTTATTAGTGCAAAACCCACCAATACATGCTAGAAATGTAGTTACGCATCTGCCATGTGGAGGCAAAAGGCTTAAGAAAATTGAGCTGAAAAATAGATTCCACTTAAAGAGATGTTAAACAATGTGTGGGTGTCCCGTGGGACTTTTTGTTTTTTGGAGGCACTCATGCATTTGGTGGGTGCCTAGAAGACTTGGGATGGGGTCTTGTTAGTGCCTTGGTAAAAATATCAGCTGTCATATACTTTGTCTTGCAATGTTCTAGCTCGACCTCTTTGTGCAGCATTTTGCGTTTGACATAGTGATATTTGATCTCAATGTGCTTGTTCTTGGAATGGAAATTGCGGTTTAGAGTCAAAGCTATACAACCTAAGCTATCGCAAAATAGGATTGTCGGGTTTCTTTGCAGTTTACTGACATCTGATAGTAGTTGTGTTAGCCAAACTGCTTCCTTTTTGTGTAGTTTCTATGTACTCGGAGAACAAGGCCACTAAGGTTTGTTTACTACTATTCCGGGAGATTGGTCCGTTGTTCAGCATAAGTACATATTCAAAAGTTGATCTTTTGGTATTAGCATCTTTAGCCCAGTCTGCATCTGCGTATCCTCTTAGAACAATAGCCTCTTTTGTCTTATTGCCATAGTAGATGTGTGTATTCCTGGTAGTACATACATACCTGAGAACCCTTAGCAATGCTTTCCAATGTCATCCCATGAACTGGCTCAAAGTGCTTACTGCATAGTCAAAGTCCAGTTGGGTACAAACCATTAGGTAAATCATATATGCACTAGGCCGTTTTGGATTTTGTCTTGAAACGCAGTGGAACGCAAATTTTTTATCTCTTCAATATAGGGCTCAAAATGCGGGGTTTTTCATGGGGAATATGATGGTGAGATTTGAAAAAGTTCTAAGCACAGATTGGACCCTGGTTTTGCCAAATACTAATCAATGTATAGCCGGTGAAATTGCAAAATACCCCCAGTGTATTGGTGATATTGCCAAATGCTATGCACATTGTACAATTGCCAATGAAACTGGCATCCATGAAGCTTGACCTATATCACAGTGCACGGTCGCTGGTGAAATTGCTGAAAAGCTTTTGAAATTGCCAAATTATAGGGACTTAAGATCCGTAGAATTTGCTAGTCCCGAAAAAGTCCCCCCCCCCCCCCCCCCCCTGGCCCCAGCTTTCCTCCGTGGTAAAAGCACGGGCCTTGCCCACTGGGATAAGCATGGGTCTTGTCTTGGAAGCCTTGAGCGTGGGCCTTGGCGCCTAGCAACGAGAAAATTTAGGCATTGGGTATGACCAGAAAATAGTACTTAAGGGCAGGCCCCCCCAAGGCATAAGTCATTCTCGCATTCTGTTTCTTAGCTCTCTGGTTCTTGCTTCGATGTTCTGTAGCTAGCCATTGCTTTCAGCATACTCATGAATCTCTTCCATGCTCATCGGCATAGCCTGAGTGCTTGGACAATATCACAATCTCAAGGTATACATGATATTTTAGTTTTTTTTTCAGATTTCAATTCATAGCATTCAAGGTTGTCAAGCTATGTCAGATATAGCTCTTAACACGACCTGAAACCTAGTGAATTTGCTGGTGTATGGGAAATTCAGTGAAATTAACAGGGGGGCTGTGAGAAGCACACAATAGATTATAAAGTAAGGCCTAGCACTTTCAAATAATTGTGATGTCGAATATTGGCAACATCTTTTGTTCTATGAGAGCTCATACATCACTGTTGCATATCACAGTGATATGCATTTGCGGCTTGCAAGTGGGTAAGTTTATGCATACACTGTTACTAAGCAGTATTCTAGCAAGTTTGTTGTGCTAAAACCCATTCTTGTTGAGAAGTAGAGAAGAACTATGATCAAGTTCATTCTTATAAGAGCTGGTGGTTGGTAAAGTGCTTGTCTTTTGTGAAAAGAAAAACGAAGCAAGCAGCATAGAAAGATAAAGGAGAGATTCTTTTATGACAATACAATAAGGTAACTTCACAACCAAAATACTAAGAAACAGTCCTTTTGGTTGATGCCACGCTATCTACCTGAAATGATTAATAGGATATGTTTAGTAGCAGCATATGTTTATTGAGATGAAGAGATTTCCTTGGGCTCCACTCGCAGGCTACAGGAAATGGGAATCAAGGCAATGATACTGTCAGGCGACAGGGAAGAGGCAGTTGCAAGTATATCGCAACATCTTGGATTAGGAACTGATAGTTGGCGTGCTGGGCTTCGTCCAAGCAGCAAAACTGATGTGATTGCATCGCTGCAGGGTCAAGGCTCAAAAGTTGCAATGGTATTGGAAAAATCATCCTTCCTCTCGTTGTTCATCAAACTTGGAATATGTTTGATAATAATATTGATTTGTGATATTTTCTTTACATATATTTTCTATTAAGCTGTTCAAGTTCGGTAGAGTTCTATGATTGTCCATCTGTTGTAAGTGTAGAATACCAAGTCTTCTTCCAGCATATTTTCTTCATCTAGATAGAGATTGGTCCACATCGTTCAAGATTGGTCCATGGGGTTGGTTCAGCTGGTTAGCTTGGCATCCAGAGTTTCTTTGGTCCCAGGTTCGAGCCTCCCCTTGGAAACCAAGAAGCATTGTGCACAAGTCTAATGGAGAGGTTTTTTTTGGAAACTTAAGCTATGGATATCAAAGTTCTTGGCTGTTTTTGGTGAAGATTTACAGGGTCAAGTTACTCATGTGATTGAAGTGTAGTGACGGACTCTATGGCTTCACTCGCAAATTTTTAGCTTAATGATATTGTCAAATTGCTATTGGTGTGATTCCTGTCATCATCCTCATACCTTCCCATTCAGTTGTTGGAGTGTCTCAATCTAGTGCGTTTAATTTTGCAAGAATAGAGAGTAACAGCAGTCATGCCTTGTCTCAAGACATAAGATGAGCTGCTTATTTCCTTCAGATTCTGGACCCACTCAAATTATTCATGCTAGAAAAGAATGCATGCTACATAGCCAGAGAAGTACTTCTGAGTCATTAGAGCAAGCCAATGGCCTTAAAATGAAAAGAATAGTACACCAATTCAACACAGATATCTCCCAGTGCCTAGTAGTTTTCCATTGTGCATGCCATTTGATTGTGGAAATAATCCCTTCTTGTGGCCCTACTTGGCTCATGGTTGCAACCTCCTGCACGCACAACAAAGAGTGTGGTATCATTTTGGGAGGTAGCAAAACAATAATCCAAATGTCAGTTTTCGAACAAGCTACATCAAAGCAAACCCTGCTAATCAAGAAGGGGCTCTACAAGTTCTCCCCAATCTACGTCATAAATTCATATATGAGGTTGAGCTTGAAGCCCTCTTCTTTCTGCCAACCACAGCATATGGTACACATGATGAAGGATTTCCCTGAAGGAGATGTAAAACTATGGCAGACTGGTTACATAAAGCTAGGGCACCTCAGGTTTCAATTTCCAACTTTCTTATACTCCACGTTTTTTAATTTATTACAGGACATTTTGCTAGTTGCATTATTGTGCTTCCTATATTAGTATCTTACAAAATCTTTTAGAAACGCTTCAATCAGGTTTGCAAAAGTTGAGATATTGAAGATCTACCTTCTAAAGCATTTTCGGCACTGCACATTTTTCATATGCCAAATGATGCTTTGCATTATCTTATTACATTGTGTTTCATTTAATATGGCGTTGAAGAATCGTTTTACAGATTGTAGATTGGATCTGTAGAGTTTGGGGAGATCCAAGCTTATTCAGTTAGGGTTTTTTGGCCTCCTAATCTCTTTGATACTGTAAGATAGGAACTGTTCTATTCTTTTCTTTCATTATCATGGCTCCACACCTGATTGACAATCATTTGCCAGAATCATTTGTGACTGTTGATTACCGTGTGCATCACACGTACTGATTCTTCGTCATCTATCCCATTGTTGTCTCCTACTGTTGTACATGATATAGTTCTTGACGAATTATGTCATATATGTTCATGCCTTTACGCAACAACTACCTCCATTCTCAGTTGTACATGTTTTTTTGTTTTCATTTTCCACCCTAAATCATGTGGGAGTTACTTCAAAACTTGGTAACTTCTTCCCTGAGGATCCAAGAATGAGAATGCACACACAGCAACAATGACAATGCTCGGTGCTTCCATAGCAAGCAGCATGTACTAGCAGAGATATTGAATGAAAGTCTGAAATAGCAGCTTTTTGGACTGCCAATTACTTGTGAATTGTGTTTTTGTCTTTACATGTAATTCAGATCTTTTGGTCATCGTGCTGAAAGTAGGACAAGTGGCCTCCTTTCCAGCTCCACTAGGTCCAATGTTTCACTGAAACGTGTTTCATTCAATGAAACTCCAATTTGAAAAGTCTGTTTCAAATGGAATGTTCGAAATGTATTTTAAAATTAAAAAAAAAAGTAAAAAGGAAAACCACCTAGTGTGTGTGTGTGTGTGTGTGTGAAAGTTTGACATATAAAACTTTAGTTAGAACTCAATAGGGACTTATAGAATCATGAATACCTCGTGCATGCAAATTGTTTGATGTCTCTCAATGTCTCATTGAGTCCTCAGTCATCTAAATGTGCTGATTATCAATTGTTTATATTGTCATTGTATAAAGCTATAATCACTGTCTAGACACTGAACAGCGTGTGGTTTTCCTTTAAAGAAAGGCTAGGAATAAAACAAAGCAAAAAGAAACCCCAAACATTTTGTCGTTTCTTTCCAGACAAAGCTAATTCTTTCCCGTTTCAAACATGTTGTGAAAAGGCTTTTCGAAAAGGTCCACAAAACATTGATTAGGTCTAGGACTTGCTTTTCCAGAATTGAAACCTTTTGCTTTGGGGGGAAAAACCAAAGAAAGAACTCTTTTAAATCAGGCTTGTGCAGTTCTTCCCAAGCTCTGGCCGGAATGAGGGCATGTGCTTTTGCCCTGGAAATTGCTTTTTCTATCTCAACAGAACATCAAGAACACATGAAATCAGAAGAAAATGTCAATTCTCCAACAAAGCACAGGACCATTCAATATACACTCCTTGTTAGTGGCCTCCTACAAGGGAACCCAATTATCACAAATCGAAGCACTAGTACTCTAAAACGTACTAGTACTTAGGCTACCAATACCTTAGCTGGTTGTGTCCTTGTTCTATTAAGTTGCAAAAGTGGGCGCTTACTATAAGTATATCCAAGGTATTTAAATCACAGTCGATAGGGGGCCAAATGACAATAGAATTTAATACTTGTAACTGTAGATTGAAGTTCTTGGATAGTTGGAGGGAGTCCCTATGTAGAGTGTTACCTTATTATGGTTGATTCTTAGAAGTCAATGCTGTATACGTATCACATTAGCATTAGTGACGTGCGAGTCAATGATATACAGAAAAGCTGCTTGTTTTCAAAGTGATGATCTCACAATCAATGCAGATGGAAGGTTCTGTTCAGGGGAGAAACCCTAGCCTACCAAGACTGTGGCACATTGAACTAACTCCTGCCTCCTGACTTCTATATCAATTCTACAGATTGATTGCCTATTTTTTCTTTGCTATGATTGTTCCTCCATTGACCAAAATTGATTTGCTAACTCGAATTGGATAATTATGTTGTAATTCATTTGTAGATTTTCTTATGTGCATGCATAAACAGCAGTTTAGTGAGTTACTTGCAAGATTTCTGAAAATTTGTTATGTTTCTGTCTGACTAGGATGTGTGATGCTGTTGTGTTGAGGGCAAAATCACCATACAAAATAAGCTTTGGCGTCTTATATAAGTACTCTCTCCTTGAAGCAATCTGCTTAATCAGATCATTCACCTTAATAAATTCAAAGGATGCTGCTCAAAGATGGTCTGTAGGACTCACTTAAAAATAACCTGCTCAAAGATGGTCTCTGAACTAAAAGAAATATTCACCCTCCTTTCAATGTGATGGTAGCATGGGACCTATCCAATGGGAACCAATTTCCTTAAACCCAGAAAGGAGTTGAGCAAATGAATTTGGGATACAGACCTTGTACTCAAGAAGTTTAAGAATTTTTTATGAACATTTAAGCTCACGGATGCCAATCATGCCAATTGGATCTCTAAGCAAAATGCGTATGTGTATGCATGTCCTAAAACAAATCTACTTGCAATTTGTGTGCATACAAAGTGTTGCCCTGAGTGGAAGTTACAAAATTTCTAGAGCCTTGCCTTTTAAGTATTGTTCCTCAAAGCCATAAATTTCTAGGGCATGATGTTTGTCCACATTACCCCTTCTTTAATCTTGCTCACAAGCTTTTATGGGTTCCACATGATGGCAAGGACATAAAATTGACTTTATCTTGCTATAAATTACATGCAACGTTTTACTCCCTCTTAAGCATATGTGATGTATGGGTTGGTTTAAGCTTAGCGTATTCTTTATGATAAGTATGTCACATGTCTAGAAACCTTTTTAAACTCCTGAATCTATTGAGTGCCTAGTTAGAACACCTTGTCTACTTTCTGAAAATCCTGTGAGAGTATCTAGAGGGTGACTACTCTGGCTTTGAGTAAACTATAAAGCTTTTCCTTTTGTGGGAAATTGGATTTATTTGAAGAGGTATATAATTCATCAGACCTCTTTTACAAGTATCCATCCTTATAGTTCTCTTGTATTTATGATCATTTGTGAGCTCTGAACTGTTTATAACAGATAAAAAACAGGATAAGAGACATGAGGACTTTAGTTTGCTCAGAATTTAGTTCTCAAATATGGAGCTTGGAATGCAACTTAGTCTAAATACATGCTCTTTTCTGAAGTGGTTCTCAACAGGCTTTGGATGTTTTTTAGGTTGGGGATGGTGTAAATGATGCTCCGGCCCTAGCTTGTGCTGATGTCGGGATGGCTATGAAGAATCAAGCTCGACTGGATGCTGCATCAGATGCTGCTTCTGTAGTCTTGCTTGGTAATCGGCTTTCGCAGGTACTATTGAGCATTCAAAAAACTGCTTATTGGTATAATCAAATGCTCATACACCAAAAGCTACTTGATTTCTATTGTTTGTGGGGTTTTCATTTAAAGGATGAACCTTGCCATTCATCAGTGTCTCCTAGAGGTGTTGATAAAGGACTGTTTTAGGCTGATATTGCATTATCAGACTTTTTTTGGGCTTTTCTAATCAATGGTTATGATTCTACCTCAAACGTTTTCATTTATTTAATCATTGATAGGTTATTGAAGCCATAGATCTTGCCAAGGCGACGATGCAGAAAGTCTACCAGAACCTTGCTTGGGCTTTTGCATATAATGTAGTATCAGTTCCACTTGCAGCTGGAGTGCTACTTCCTGGTTTGGATTATGCATTATCGCCTTCTGTTGCAGGTATGTTTTTGGCTTCCATTTTTCTTTATATATAATATCAGACATGAGGGTCCGGGCCGGACGCGGGCATTCCGCGTCCGCGTCCGGACCCGGACGCGGGGTCGGACGCGTCCATATATATATATTTTTTAATTTTTTCAAGTCTAAAAAAATCAAAAAAAATTAAAAAAAAAAACCGGACCCGTCCATATATATATATATATATATATATATATATATATATTTTTAATTTTTTAAGTCTAAAAAATTCAAAAATTCAAAAAAAAAAAAACCGGACGCGCGTTTGCGCCCAGGGGTCCCTTCCTTAGATATATATATATATATATATATATATATATATATATATACATACATAGTATAAAATTATTTTAGAGAGAGAATGTGTGAGATGCCGTTAAAAAATGTGACGCTTTTGCCGACAAAAATGTCACGCTTTGCCGTCAAAAACTGTCACCCATTTGCAAAAGGAAAAGCTAAATAGGTTTAAAAAAAATGGTAAAAAATACACAGCTTCCAAAAATATATAAACACTTTTTGTAGGTATTTATGACCATTGCCCGTCATCAACGGGCACAAGCAATTAGTATATATATATCATAGTACCCCGTGGTACCGCTGGTATGGTACCGCCGGTACCATATCAGTGGTACCGCCGGCACGGTAACCCCCTTAGACCCGCGGTACCATTTTTAATATCTTTTTTTGCATATTAACTACCAAAAAAGGACCAAAAAAAGTAAAAAAAAGGGATACTGGGTGTAAAAAAAGAGGGTACAGTACACGATGCAGGGGACTGGTGCAGTGGCACATGGGCACTGCGGGTGAGCAGACCGAGGGGCCAATGGGAGACCAACACTGGGGGGTAGCATCACATGGGGGCAAGTATAGAGGCACATGGGCACTGTGGGTGAGCAGACCATGGGGCCAATGGGAGACCAACACAGGGGGGGAGCATCACATGGGGGCAGGTACAGAGGCACATGGGACAAATCCGGACAGGTACACCTTCACATGGGCACTGTGGGGGAGCAGACCACGGACCCAATCGGAGTGCAGCATGTGGTACAGGTACATGGAGCAGGTACATTAGCACATCACAATTAATGGGGACAGGTACAAGGGCACATGGAGGGATCATCAACAACTGCACATGGGGGAACAGGCTGTGGGGTTAAATAGGCACTCGGGAGGCTGTGAGAGCCAGTGAGAAGCTGTGAGAGAGAGGTTGTGAGAGGCATTGTGAGAGTTATTGTGAGAGCCAGTTCGAGAAACAAGGTGTCGTGAGATGGCAGAGCGCATACCACCAAGGCCTGAGGGCGAAGCCAGGAGGAAGCTCGAGGAAGATGTCCGAAGGCACAACAAAAGGCATCAGAAACAAGAGGCAGACATTGCAGAGATGCTGCGACAAACTCGGGATAGACACCCAGAGCTGCAGATCCCCGCCCCCGCTGTGGCCCCTGCTCCCGCTGTCGAGCTGGATCTGGATGAACAAATTGGAATGAACTTCACACGACGGCAGCTCATCATGGTCAGGGAAAGGGCTGCTCGTCGTCGGGCTGACCAGGAGGCAACTCGGGGTAACCGGGAGGCAGAGCGAGAGCGACATAACAATGCTCCTGACGAGGGCGAGGAGTCAATGGAGGATCCATAGGAATGTTTAGCATAGATGGGGTCTAGCCGTATGTGGCTGAATGTTGTTATGTAATGTTCATCAGTAGATGAGACAACATCTAGTGTCTAGCATAGTGTAAAAAACAGCCCCAGCCATATGTGGCGGGAATACGTATTGTTATTTTGATACATCTGATGAATTAATGTACGATGTGTTTTTTGTGCAATGCATGCCTTGTGTATTGCAATCTGATGTATGTGTTTATGAAATGCTATCAGGGGGGTTGTATTTCTGTGTTCTGCATATGCTCTCAATCTCTGTAGTGGAAACTAATTGAAAACACGCACACACCATTTGAAGTAAAACTGCCAGTAGTACATCACAATTACAAGTTGACAAATACACATTGTGCAGTGAATAGAATACGTCCAACACTGAATATAATATGGAAAATGGTCTGAATACAGTGTTCGACCATCTGGTCGCCAAACATAGAACATGATATGAAACTGCTAAAAATAAAACAACAGAGCCACAATCAATGCTCTGGCTCTGACTCAGACGAATGATCTGGAGACAACTCAGGGCCCCGAGCTGACTCTCGCAGCTGATATCTGTGCCTGTCTGGAGCTGGCATGGGCTGTGTATCAGAAGAGGAGGACTCGTCACTAGCATCATCCCAATCTGCCTCCGCATCAGCCCCCAAGCAAGCAAAACCAGCAACACCTGCTCCAGCTCGTTGTAATGCTGCACCTCTAGCTGTACCTGGAGCCCTGCGTGGTCGTCCTCTCCTCCCTGGCAGTTTCTGTGTCTTGCCTTTCTTGTTCGGTGCACCCTTGGGCCTTCCTGGTCTCTTGCGGACAAGAGGAGCTGTCAATGCCTCGTCACCCCCATGTAAATCACCTGGCTGGCTAGGCTGGGCCCAAGCTGAGGCCGACTGGGATAGGGAAGCAAAAGAGGGAACTCCCTGTGCAGCTGAGCGAGGATGATGAGCTCCTGGAGTGTGTGCCCGTGGGGCTGCTGCTGGTGGAGGGACTAGCTGTAAAGGAGGCAAGTACAGCGGCGATATGTACTAAAAGGGGCGCTGCAGTGGCCGGTACTGGTAGATCCTGGGTGCTGCCAAAAGGGGAGGCAGTGGAGTGGGTGCTGCCAAAGGAGGAGGACGTGGAGTGGCTGCTGCCACTGGAGGAGCAGCTGGAAGAGCCATTGTGGATGTGGGCGCTGCGAGAGAAAACCTGGGCACAGATGGTGGCCTGCCATGGAGACCTGGTGCTGCAGAAGTGGACGACGATGGAGGGGCTGCAGGCCTGAATGACATCGGTGGCATTGGAGGAGCTGTGTGGCGCACATATATCCTCTGAGGAGCTGGAGGAACTGTGGGCACCTCGTGCGGTTGCTCTGGCTGTGACTCTATTTATGGCATGTTGGCAATAGATGAAGGGGTGCCTTGACACTCGGCATCTGCTGGGCCTCTAAATCAAATGTGGCAATCAGGTCGTCCAGCTGGGCATCTGAATACAAATGCTCTGGGCTCTGGGCCTCATCCTGTGCACCAACCTCTGAATCATCTCGTGCCTCATCATCTGCACCTTGTAGACCCTGCATGGCCTCCCAATCTGTGCAATCAAAGTCATCTGGAGCCTCCTCTGTTGTGCTGTCATAGTAACGGCCATGACTATGTGCTGCACGCATCCAAACATCTGCGGGACCGACATCTAAACCACTCTGCCCTCTATCAAGAGCCTCCTCCATCATGTCGACATAGGTAGGTATGCCACTGGCCCCCCCTGTGTGCCCTGCCTGTCTTCCGGTATAACCTGTGCCATGTGTTCCACCTCTGCCACGTGATGCACCTGTGACCCCTGCCCGTGGCGTGTGCCCTGCACCTGTATAATCTGCCTCATCCCTCTTTGGTCTGGCAAACACAATCCGAATGGGCTCATCCTTTGACACTGGCTCATCTGCCTCATACAATGGAGGCTCTCTCTCTCTCATCTCGGCAAGCTCCCTCTCTCTCTCTGCCATCAACTGTGTCCCAGGTCATGCTGAGGAGGTCATCCGGATGGGAAGGGAAGGAAAAAGGGATCTCTTCTACATCCTCGAAGGCCCCAACATTAGCATCCTGGGCCTGCTCGGGTGGCGGAGAGTCCATGAGAAAGTCGTAGACTGGGGGAGTGCGAGCAACAATGGGTGGTGGTGGAACCGCAGTAGCAACTGGCGGACGCGATGGGACGGGATCCACCGGAATTTGAGCAGATGGGGGTGCATGAGGCAGAACTGTCTGAGGGGGATGAGGGGCAAAGGGACTGGAGGAGGATGCACTCCCTCTTCTCGTGCGTGCCAGCCAAGCAGGCAGCAACTCGGGGTCAGCCACATAAGGAGCGGTGCAAAATCGGAGAATGCCCTCCAAAATGGTGTTCTCCCCTGCCACGAGCCGTGGCCCGTAGGTGTCCAGTAGTCGCTGCCTGTCGGGGATGGTCATGCTGCCACAAGGGGCATCATTCAAGGTGGCACCAATTTTGGCGCGTGCACCGAGCAGATGGCCTTTAAGGTGAGTGAGGGATGCTACAAACTCGACGAGACAGTATTGGCAGCGCACGATCTTCTGACCGGTCTTGTTGGCCTTGTCGGCAACCCACCTAACAATGTCTACCTCGTCCCACAGACCGGAAAGGTTGGATTGCACCATTGCCGATGAAATGAGGGATGGAGTGCTAGAAAAAAAACAGCAGCGTTAACTGTTGGAGAGACGCTGAAAATGGGCGAAGGCAGGGTGAAGCAAGTCAGATGCAAGGCAAGGCGTTGCGTGGGCGAAGGGCGACGCAAGGAATCAGAAGGCAGGTAGGCAAAAACAACAGCGATGGCAGGGCAAAGGAGGGCGCAAAGAAATTTGAGATGAAATGCGAGGGGGGCGGGTAGGTTTAGGTTGAATTTTTTTTTTAAAATATTAAATTATATTGTGGTACCGCGGTACCAGTATGGTTCCGCGGTATCGGGATCCGCGATACCCAGTACCGCGGGACCTATGATATATATATATATATATAAGGAAGTAGACCCCGCACGCGAACGTGCGTCTGGGGTGGATGCACATTTTGTTTTTTTTAGTGCAGATACGTGTAAAAACGGTTAAAAAAAAATGGACGCGTCTGGGCGCTGGAGGATGTGGATGCAAATGGCCGCGCCTGGCCCAGGCGCGCATGTCTGAGATATATATATATATATATATATGTGAAGAGAGAGAGAGAGAGAGAGAGAGAGAGAGAGAGAGAGAGAGAGAGAGAGAGAGAGAGAGAGAGAGAGAGAGAGAGAGAGAGAGAGAGAGAGAGAGAGAGATGGCACCTTGCAAATGCAGATGAGAACATATAGCCCACCACATCTGCCATGACAATCATGGGCCTGCCATGTATATGGGAGGTTGCAAAGGCCATTGTAGTCTAGTAATAGGGAAGGCAAGGGAATAAAGCACATATATAAACATGAGAAGGCAAGAATGAGAAGACACAAGCACTGACTTGGATAATGTTCTTTTTAAAAATTTGGAAGGATATGTAGATGCATTTGTTATTTGTTTAAAGGGAAATCAGATGATGAGGGAGAGAGAGAAGATTATTTACAACTGAACTTCTCTAGTCCGCTCCTTTTAGGAGGCTCTTAAAGGGGAGGGGGGGGAGAATGTTACATATCCATAAGAACACACAACATGCTACTTGAGGTGACGGTCTCGTTATACAAGACATGACGTTGGTTTGGAGCTATTGGTCATGCCACATGTCAATGTTCTGTTGGCACGGGGTAATCCAAAGTTATTGATTCATGGGTTGCACACAACCCATGCGTGCCAAAGGTTATTACATGATCATATTGGTAGAGATGACCCACTTGTAATATGTACATAGAGGTGGACCTTTATGAGCTTGATATTCATTTTCTCCTGAAGAGCATGAAGAGCTCCCATATGGTTAGGTGAGGACATTATCTTGCCTCAAGATGTAGGTATGAGAAGGACGATGCTAAAGTGCAACGGTATGGGATGTTGTAGCTTGATTGAGACTTGAGCGTGCTTGATGTTGGTCTATAGCTCCAATTCATGAGGGTGAGATGATACTATCTCTATGGATGGGTAGTTTTATAGCATCGTGGTTGTCCTTACCATGGTCAGCTTTGACGATGAGGTTTCTAACATCCACCCACACCCAACTCCATTGTTGCCAGCCGTCACTCTTTATTGTTACCATGCATGTCGGTACATCATGCACTTTTTGTGATCATCTCCATTTTTTAATAATTGAAATCCAACCATCCATTGGCGATTACAATCATTGTGATTTTTTACACCATCTACTTCTATTTCTATAATGGATGTTGCTAAGATCATGAAGGATAATTGCTATGTCCATGACCAGTACATAGGATACAATATACTCCTAGTCTTGGATACACGGTACTCCAGTGAAACAAGGTGTTAGTTATGCCACGTCACACTGGACGTGACCCGAAAGTAACTAATATCCTTGTGAGGCCCAGAACACACTAAGTGGAGTTTAGACAATGTATGAGACAGTGTATGCATGTGTAGAGTTATCAATAGCAATTCTATGAATAGTTGGTCCATGCATAGGACTCTATTCTAGGTGAATCTATGTATAGGGAACATAGGGCTATGCATGGCTATGTGCCCAGGATGCATTAGGCTCTATATAAGGGGACCAAACTCGCCCTACTCCTCATCATGGTTCTTGATTCATTGTCAGGCTCTCACTCTACATTCATGCTTCTTGTTCCTTGGCTTGGGGGTGAGGCTTCTAGAGATTGATTGGATGCTTCTACTTGGTTGGGTGGTTTCTCCATAGTGTGTTATCCTTTTGTGTTTAGGATTTATAAGCAGGATCTAAGGAGCTTATCTTATAGTGGTATCAGAGCAAGGCTTACAAGCTTGGAGAGGTGGTGCTTTTCATTGGAGCTTGGTGGTATTCAACTAGTATTCTCATCCAAGGAGTGGAGCGAGGTTGCAAGTTGGTGGATCTTCCCAAATTCAATTTGCATGTTCTATATCTCTCTCAAATTCATTGTGGTTTATGAAGAATTGTGCTAGGAAATCAATTTTGGTGTCTTTTTTGGAGTTTTAGCATGTGTAGCTCAAAATTAGTGAAGGATCTAAAATTTCCAGCAAGTTAATTCACTTTGAAATAGTTGAAATTCAGTTTGCATGTTGGATCTTCCCATGTATTTGGATTCTAGGCTCTTTTGTGGCCAAATTTGGCTTGTTTTCCATGTTTTTGGCACAAAATGGAGAGGGGAGAATTCAAAATCCAGCAAGATCAGATCAATTGATTGGTTGTAACTCTGGATTTTGGATTGCATGTGGATTTGGAAAATGTTCTTGCCATTAATTTCCAATTGTGCATGGTGAAAAACCTAGAAAGGGCTAAAATTCACGATTTTTGCTTGTTTTTTCATAAAATTGGATGGTAGCAGGTTGCTGAACATTAATTGAAGCTGGGAAAAAATGAATCATAGTCTTTTGAAGCTGTCCTAGAAGTTAGAGCCAAGAATTCCAGCAATTGGGTTTGTAGGAAGTCAAAAAGTGTCAAAAATTGACCAATTTTGGTGAATTTTGGGGGATGGATTTCTCTAAATCCAGAAGGAGATCATTCTGGAATTTTTCCAACATGATTTGTATTCCTTTTTACCTTTCCAGCAAGCTATCAGACCTGTAAATTGATGGGTGGAGTCTTACGTTACAATTCCATCAAGTTTGTAGCAATTTTGACTTCTAGAAACCAAGAATTCATGGTTCTCAGCCCATACTGCTTCATAGGATCTGTATGAGGGCTTCATGGAACTCTTAGAGACCATTTAAGACTATTTGGATCATCACTTTGCAGCTTGGTTGAGTGTTTGCATGTTTTTTGACAATTTGGTCTAGAAAAAGTGCGCCCTCCTACAGCTTAATTGACTGTTCTGAACTCGCACGTGTGAGTCCTAGGTGGCAGGCTGACGTGGCAAGTGTCTTGTTCACTGAGTCTCCCTCTGTATTGAGCTTTACGGAACACCAAATTGGGTGTTGTAAAGCTCAGTACAGAGGGAGACTCAGTGCACAAGACACTTTTAATTAATTTTTAAAATTTTACGTTTTCTAAAAATTCATAAAAAATCAGAGTTAGTTATCAAGCAATCGAAATCGAAAAATCGATTCACTGTTCGATTCTTAATTTTACTTCCTTAATGTCCATCAGGCATGCAAGACATGCGACATTAAACTGATTTTTTACTTTACAAAATTTTACGTAAAAATTCAGTTCTACGAAAATTGTCAGCTATAAAATTCAGTTTTGATTCTAACCGTCAGAGTACATGCGTATGACCACTCAAAACAGATCTAACCAACTCATGCATGTCAGAATCACTACATGCAGACATTCCATGCAAGCACAGTACTTCAAAATAGGAAACTGTCATGCATGCAATCAAAACAATTGGAAATTTTACCAATTTTGCTCACAAAATTGCAAAACTTCAGATGCTCATATCTTTGGCTACAGGACACCAAATTGGGTGCTGTAAAGCAATTTGCTCAAATTCCAACCACTTTGAAAACCAAGAAGGTTAAGAAGCGCGGTCCAGACCAAGCAAAATATTTTGACGAATTAGATCAAGCAGCATTGGAACCCAAGAAGCCGAAGAGAAAGAGATTCAAAAAATCTATGTCCCGGGAAAAGGCTAAAAGAGAGAACTTATGTTTTTTCTGTAAGAAGCCTGAACATATGATAAAATTTTGTCCAGAAAGGAAGAAAGGGTCTGCTCACATGATTGAAATCCCAAGAGGCAATGGTAAGACTTTGGAAATTAACCGGATGGATTGTGAGTGTGAATGTTCTTTTAGTACTACTTCTTTCTTGCCTAATGAACTTTTTTGTTTAATTGGCACAGTTAAAGATCAAGAAGTGAGTATTTTATTGGACATTGGTTCAACTCATAATTTTATTAATTCTTGTCTTGTGCAGAAACTCAGCTTGGAAACTGAAGCCAACAATCATAGATATTGGATTATTCTGAGTATGAAGTTTTTTCAATTTATGCTATTCCAGTTGTGGATGTTCCTGAAATGAATCTAAATGGTTGTGAATTCTCATCAATTCTTAACTCAATAAATTTAGATCATGAACAAGCAGTGAAAGATCGGATCATAAGTGAATTTAGGGATGTTTTTCCATCTGAATTACCTCATGGTTTACCACTGTCTAGGTCAGCAGACCACATGATTGAGTTAATTCCAAGAAGTCAACCTGTCTCTAGACAATCTTATAGGTTTTCTCAGAAAGAGGAGACAGAGATTTCAAATCAAATAGAAAACCATTTGAGGATGAGACATATACAACCTAGTAAATCACCATGGGGCGCTCCTGTTCTTCTTAAAGCGAAGAAAGATGGAGGTTTCCGGATGTGTGTGGATTACAAGGGGCTTAATAAAGTGACTATAAAGAATAAATATCCATTACCCAGGATGGATGACCTTGTAGATCGCTTGGGTGGAGCACGGTATTTCACCAAGATAGATCTCAGGACAGGGTACCATCAAATAAGAATTAAGTCAGAAGATGTCCAAAAGACATGATTTTGTTCTAGATTTGGTCATTATGAATTTCTAGTGTTGCCATTTGGATTAACGAATGCTTCAGCAACGTTCCAGCAAATGATGAACGATTTATTTCGTCCATATTTGGGGAAGTTTGTGGTAGTATTCTTAGACGACATTCTCGTTTACAGTAAATCCTTGGTGGAACACGTAGAACACTTAAAAATCGTCTTGATGAAGCTCCGTCGGGAGTTACTCTATGCTTAAGAGTCCATGTGTGAATTCTTTAAGCAAGAGTTGCTTTATCTCGGTCATAGGATCACAGTAAATGGGATGACGAGGATAAAATCAAAATTGTGATTGAGTGGCCAATTCTAGAAATTGTGAGGCAAGTAGAGTCTTTTTTAGGTTTTACACTTTTTTTCAAGAGATTTATTGAGGATTATGCTAAGTTAGCAGCGCTGCTTACTAATCTGACAAAAGGAATTGTTAATAAAAAGAAAAAGAGGAATCAACCTAGTCCGCCTGTTGTTTGAAACGAGGAATTGAATCAGTGTTTTGAGAAACTTAAAACAATGATTGTTTCAGCTCCCGTGTTATAAATTGCAAACCCAGATTTACCTTACGTCGTGAGAATTGACGCAAGTGATGTTGCAGTTGGAGCAGTTCTATTGCAAATGGATAGGCCACTAGCGTTTGAAAGCAAAAAATTCACTGGTCCTCAGTTGCGTTATACTATGCAGGAAAATGAATTGTTTGCTGTAATCCACGCACTTAAAACCTGGAGACACTACTTGTATGGTAGTAAGTTTGTAGTGTATACGGATCACTAGCCTCTTAAGTATTTTTGTAATCAACATGATCTTCGGGGGAGAAAAGCTTGATGGGTTGAATTGATGCAAGAATTCGATCATGAAATCCGTTACATAAGAGACAGCTCTAATCAAGTTGCAGATGCTCTTAGTCGGATCGGTGAACTGAACGAGTTGTCATTCACCCAAATTTCTACGGATTTATATCTTTCGCTGAGAGGAAAATATGAATCAAATTTCCATTTTGGTCACATTTGGAACATTGTTCAGACCGGAAGAAATGTGGACAGTGTTGAGTCAGAAACACAGGGACTCAACTAAGTAAGAAAGATAAGAAGATTGTGGAATAGTTCACCATTCGAGATGGATTACTATTTCGGAATGAGAAAGTTTGCGTACCTGGTGATGATGAGCTCAAACGAAAAATTTTGTTTGAATGTCATGACATACCCTGTGCAAGACATCCAGGTATACACAGGACTCTGGACTTGGTTAAGAGGGGTATTGGCCAAAGCTCAAGCCATATGTCGAGTCATATGTTGTTAAATGCAAAGCCCTGTCAACTAGCAAAGGCTGAATGCCATAAGGCTGGTGGTTTGTTGCATCCGTTAGATATCCGAGATAAGAAATGGGAAAACATATCTATGGATTTTGTAGTTGGACTTCCAAAGACCCAACGACAAAATGATTCTATTTGGGTTGAGTATACTCCTAGTCTTGGATACACGGTACTCTAGTGAAACAAGCTGTTAGTTATGCCACGTCATACTGGACGTGACCCAAAAGTAACTAATATCTTTGTGAGGCCCACAACACACTTAGTGGAGTTTAGACAATGTATGAGACAGTGTATGCATGTGTAGAGTTATCAATAACAATTCTATGAATAGTTGGTCCATGCATAGGACTCTATTATAGGTGAATCTATGTATAGGGAACATAGGGCTATGCATGGCTATGTGCCCAAGATGCATTAGGCTCTATATAAGGGGACCAAACTCGCCCTACTCCTCATCATGGTTCTTGATTCATTGCCAGGCTCTCACTCTACATTCATGCTTCTTGTTCCTTGGCTTGGGGGTGAGGCTTCTAGAGATTGATTGGATGCTTCTACTTGGTTGGGTGGTTTCTCCACAGTGTCTTATCCTTTTGTGTTTAGGATTTGTAAACAGGATCTAAGGAGCTTCTCTTATGATAATAAATCAAACAAGTCCAGATCAGAATCAAGGGGATGAAGAAGTAGCTCAAGAAACAGAACAGATGCATCATGATGAAAGCAATTTTGGTTATCCTCAACCCCATCATATCAACCAAAGAACGACAAGATTGGAGATACTAAAGTAGAGGATCTTCATATCCTATAATTCACAAATATTCTACGTGCAAATAGTTTGTGTGAAATTCCAAAATTTGCATCCATACAAACAATCTTGGATGCAAATCAAAACTTTCTTTCTCAAGTATGACATCACATGCAAAACAACTCATTATATATTGTTGATTAGATGGTAATCTACTATAAAGAGCACCATACAACCAACATGAAATTGGTGCACAAGTTATAAATAGAAACATTTAAGCATTTCTTACAAAGACATTGATAAGCATTTGAATAGTAAGTTTTAGAATCACTAGCAAAGATCATGTTTGTACCAATTTGAAGGCCCTTAAAGAGAAGCTTCCAGGAATTTATTATTCATATTAAGGCTATGTTCCCTCAACCTTATCCAAGCTCTGCAAATTCCTAGAATCAACCTAGTGTGGGGCTTGTTATTCCATTATTGGAGCCAATGACAAAGAATGACAAAAGCCCCCTTAGTGTATTGTAATATGTCATCATCACAACTCTCCCCTACTAACAAAAGTGAAGCCCTCAAAGTCAACAATGAATGAACAAGTTGCATAGAAATGCTAACATGTAACTAACATAAATATCGCAAGATATAAAATCAAGCAATAGCCATTCTCATTAGGGTTTTTGAATTCCATGTTGGGTTGTAAGATAGTCAGTATATGCTGATTATGGAATTTCAAGCAAGGTAAATCTTGGGTTATAAAAATGGTGACTATTCTTGCATAATTGAAACGCCAACATTTCGATTGATTATTGGTAAGCGCTTGAAGAGAATAAAGCCTAAATTTGAATGTTTAGAAACATGAAAGCATGCATTCTTTAGAAGCTTTATACCAAAGAGTTAATCTTGTGAAGATCATCTTCTATGACAAAAACATAGACTCGACAAGCATTGTAAGGCATATCTTTGTAGGCCATAATGTTTGCCTTTATTTGTTTTGTAGGTGGGATGATGGCTTTGAGCTCCATATTTGTCGTCACCAACTCATTATTTCTACGACTTCATCTAGACAAAAGCCCCTAATAATGTTGACTTCATATATTGTAGATAATTTAAAGACCTACTCATCTTATCTGCATTTTTTTCTTGCAAACAATTGCAAGTATTTGTGCATCAGATATTGAATTGATGGATGTTTATGGTATAGTATCATCAATGGTTTTTTGGGGTTTGTAGTTGTCTATATTCAACTTTGTCAATAAAATAGACATTTTGGCAACTACATGCATTACTTTCATGGTGTCATGCTGCGTGTGATGGATGAAATTTGCAAATTTAACATGTTATTGTGATTTGTACAAGTCACATGAGACAGGCTAAATATGCCAAAGTTTTCAAAAATAAGTCACCTAATAAAGTCATGATTCTTGATAGATTATAGGGTAAGAATATGTGGCCTATCAAGTTGGCTATCTTTCATGGGCATTTCATGGGAGCAATCCCCTAATAGCAAGACATTATCCAAACTTTATGATTGAACATGAAAGCTATGTTTTAGAATATATTTTAGTGTGTCGAACAAGTATACATACGATCATGATGAAGCCACAAGCAAATTCTATAACGAAAATGTGGCATTGGTATCATTAAGCATGCTAGTTCCATAATATATAGTTGAGAAAATACATTAATCAAAACTCTCTTTAAATGCACTAAAGTCATTTCAACAAAAACTTGTACCAATTTTGATCCTCGGTGGTTCGTTAAACACATGCTTTTGTTTCACATGAACCAGAAATGACAAGAAAATGGGAAGATGAACTCCAATACATGCATAATGAGGAGTATGAATTTGTATGTCATATAGTACATGAAAAATTCATTAGAATGTCCAACTTTTAAGAAACTTTCTTGTAAAAAAAATTAATCTTAAAAGTAAACTCAAACTCGGGCATTACACACTGATGGCCTTCTCCCATGGTTGGAGCCTTGCCCTTGCCTATTTGCTCAAGCAAAGGCTCTCAAGCTTACATCTCCCCCACCACAAAATGATAGATAAAATTGTATCAGAATGATACAAAATAAAAAAGAATCTAAGAAAGAAAAGGTAGATATATTCAAAGAGAATAATGTTTTAGTCAACAACTAAATCGTTTAAGTTATCAACTTGTCTACTTGCTTCTGTATTCAAAGAAAGGCCGTTTATTTACTTGCTATTGTTGCCACTAAAACAAAAAGGGCAAGATAGTCAAGCCATTCACAAGTGGCTTCTTAGGATTTGAGTACCCCCAGCTTGACTTCAAAGTTCCATGAAGTCAAGCAAATAGAGCTTTTTGATGTATTAACCTATACCAAAAAAAAAAAACGGTCACTTAATCATGTCATTCACACTTTTGACTATGCATATTTTTGCAACAATTGGTAATGATTTTTTTCATGACAAGTAAATAGCTTTTTCATGACAAAAATGTAAGATTGTTATGATTATCAAAAGTTGACCAACTTTAGGGTTTTGTTTTAATGACATTGGCATTTCAAAGCGAAAAGCTCATGCCGAAGATCAAATTTGGATTGTTGATTATTAAAATATTATTGATCTGCAACATGTTTGAGGGGTCCAAGATTCTTAAACATGGAAAGTCTCAAAGGATAAGACTTTTCACAATGTGAAAGGCATGCAAAGGTCTATATTTATCAATGATATAAATTTTTTTATTTCTCCCGCTGAGAAGTTATAAGATCTTATACTTATATGAGAGTTTTTACATTGAATAATTTCCTAAAAAACACACACACAAAAAAAAACACAAAAAATGACACTAGTTTCACATGGGCTAGAGATGATAACCTTTGCCCAAGGGCAAAGTTTGATCTCAAGCAAAGGCCAAGGCCTTGGGCCTTACCTCTCGTAATGCCAAGGGGGAATTTTATAAAAAGTCGAGACTTTTGTGTGAAGGTCTATTTGCACAACAAATGATTGAATGGCTGACCATCCAATGTAAGGACCAAGAACTAATTGTCATTCAAACATTGATTGTTTGCATGCATGTTTTGGCAGAAGGTTTAGTGCTACTTGTCATTTTGTTATTGGATGTTTGCATGACGCTTCGATAGAAGGTTTTAGTATGTGGCAAGAAGAGGTAAATTATGCTATTTGAGGTGGGAACTTAAAAAAAAAATTGCTTGGTTTTGTATGTATTTGGAGGTGCACATACTCAAAATAATATAATAACCTTTCACCTTAGAATCTTATGGAAATATTGAGAGACACCTTGTACATTTATAATGTTCGTCTTGCAAAGGTAAACTTTTGTAGCTAATTCTCAATAAAAAAAGTTTGATGACAATCAACTTTTATGAAGCAATAATTCAATGTGAACAACATGTAATTTTATGCTCTTCCATATCGAAGCTAAACATGGAGTGAAAAACAACTGACATGAGAGCTAGGATGCATTAGTGAGCTCCAAGTTGTTTGTCCTCACTTGAAATGTGAGATCATAGTGGTCGAGATAGACTAGCCTATTTGCCTTGATTTAACTGCTTTTGACCTAAGTTGACCCAACTTGCATATTCTATGCTAAATTTGGCCTAAATTGGAGAATTACTAAAAGCATTGTTTCAGCATTTTACAGTCACCTTCTTAGCAAACATCAATGGATATTATTCTATTGTTCTTAAGTCTAGAAGTAACCAACATAGAAGCCCATCTGAACAAGCACATCCTACCCAACATAGGAAAATGTAAGCAACAACATTGATAGCCATCAAAAGGAGCATGTAATAGCATCATTGTTCATAAGTGATAAGAGGGCACAAAATAGTTCATGGCCATTGAAGAGACCAATAGCCATTGGTCAATTTCAGTAATTTGGTAAATTAGTGTTACGACCATATTCAGCTAAGGACATGGAATAGTCCTAATATGGTGGACCAGCCCTCCAGTGTTGAAAGTACAGTACTAAGGACCATAAATGGATCTTTGAATGATCCACAAGGTTGATTGTGTGCTTGATTAACAATCTATCAGATACTAGTCAACCAAAAACAAGATCTAGTTTAGCAGCTTGATAGAAAACAAGTAGAGACAATCAAAGCATTGATCAAAACTTAATCCTTAGTTCACACGTGTGAAAAACAAGCTGCTGTACAGCTTGTAGACAGAGTTTGCCAAAGTTGGGTTTCATTGAAATCAATCACTATCATTATACAAAGAGAGAAAATCCGAGTTTCTCCTTGAGGCTCCAAAAAGTTTCTATCTCCTCACTATGGAGAATGGAAATACATAGTAAAAAACACTTCCTTTGCAAAGTTAGGTGAAAATCTAGCATGTAATAAGGCAGTAGACTCAACTTTCTTGCCCTAAAGTGACAACCCTAGCCTAGATCCACGAGTCATGCTTGGTAGGTGCATGGTAGGTACAAATCTCATCATAAATCAAGGTCTAGATCCTACAAAGTAGGAATCACTACTAAATGGACACAACCACTCCTCTTGACTCGTGGTAACCTACATTAGCTGTAGATTGCCATGTGGCACTTTGGCCATATAACAAGAAATATTGACAATATGTACAATATTCTACATGGCTAGATTTGCCAGTAGGCAATTTTTCACACTCCTCTTAAGCCAAGATTAGTCCCTCTATACAAAATGCCAAAATTCTTAGTAGATGAAATGTATCTAAGGACTCTTTTGGCCATCTTCCAATGTGAAACTAGAGGACTTTGCATGAATTGGCTTATCTTTCCAACACTATAACTAAGATCAGGTCTAGTTATAGTTAAATAAATCAAGGAGCCTATAAGCCTTCTATATAATGTGATGTCCTCAAAGGATGTTTCATCACCATCAATAGATGCTTTTACATGTTGCTCCATTGATGTCTCAATGCCTTTACAATTCTTCATTCCAAATCTATCTAGGATGGATGTAGCATACTTAGATTGACAAATAAAGCTAAAATCACATCCTCTAATAATCTCTATTCCTATAATGAAGCTTAATAGGTCGAGATCTACCATTTTAAACTCTTTTGCCAAAGCAATTTTTACATCTCTAATTCCATCTAGATCATTACCGCTCAAGATAATGTCATCTACATACAAAACAAGAATAATGATCTTTTCATCATGAAATCTTAAGTACAATGATGGATCATAAGTACTCATTACAAAATTGATGGAAATGAGAAAAGAGTTTAGCCTAGAGTACCATGCTCTAGGTGCTTGTTTGAGCCCATAAAGGCTCTTCTTCAAGAAACACACCTTTCCTTCATGCTTTGCCTTGATGAAGCCCTCGGGTTGCCTCATGTAGATCTCTTCCTCCAAATAACCATTGAGTAATGCATTTGTGAAATCAAGTTGGAATAGCTCCCAATTGAAGGTTGTAGCAAGACTAATGATCAACTTGATAATAACAAGCTTAGCCACAGGAGCAAAAGTCTCATTATAATCATTGCCTTTGGTTTGTAAAAAAACTTTGGCTACAAGCCTAGCTTTATGCTTACTTATTGATCCATCTTGATTATACTTCAATCTAAACACCCACTTGCAATCAAGTGGTTTCTTCTCTTGAGGAAGATTCACAAGATCCCAAGTATGATTCTCAATGAGAGCATCATACTCTACTTGCATAGCATCCATCCAACTCTTAGACTTACAAGCATCTTCATAGCATGTTGGCTCATCTAACATTGAAGTAAAAAAGGTGTAAGATGTGAAAGATGATGAGCTTTCCCTTTGATCACCTTGACCATCATAGGTAAGTCTCAATGGCTCGGTCCTTGCCCTTGTAGATCTTCTTGGAGTCCTTCAAAGTTCTTCAAAGTTCTTGCATCTTGAGGTGGATCCTCAAGTTCTTCTTCAGTTGGAAGCTCCTCCTCCATCCTAGCATGATCCTTGGCATCAAGATGATTAGTAGCATTATCATCCAAATCACAAACATGTCCTTCATAAAAAATAACATCCCTACTCATTATCACCTTGCTAGTGATGGGATTGAAGACTCTATATCCTTTGCTATTCTCACCATATCCCACAAATATGCCTTTGATGGAGGTTGCATCATCCTTCTTCCTTGTATCCAAGGATTGGTGTACATAGCAAGTGGATCCAAAAACTTTGAGATCCTTGAGATTGGGCTTCTCTCTAAATAGAGCTTCAAATGGTTGATTCCTCCAATGGCTTTGTTAGGCAATCTATTACACAAATAATTAGCACAAGTTATTGCCTCACCCGAAAATGATTTGGATAAAGAAGCATCTAGCCTTCGGGCCTTAGCACACTCACAAAGAGATCTATTTCTTCTGTCACTCACTCCATTTTGTTGAGGGGGACATGACAACTCCCTCTTTATGCCATTAGAACTACAAAAGTCAATCAACTTATTGGAGATATATGTCAGAAATGGTGAACTCCTACAACTTTGCCGCAATGCGAAAGTCAATGAGCCTTGACTCGAAGGTCAAATGATTTGTGAAGATCAAGAAATTCGTGGAAGTCAACGTGCTTCTAGGACAAATGAAGGACGAACAATTCGTGAACCATTTGCGAAAATCAAACATGCCTCCAGGACCGCAAAAACCGCAAAGCGACGCAAAATGAAAAGAGATGAAAGAAATGAAAGGAAACGAAAGAAACAAAAGGGAATCTTTCGCGCTGCAGCTGGCAACTCAACGGGCTTGGAGTCTTAAACTTCATGCCCAGCTGAAACGGGTAGTAACAACGGAGAGTAACTGATTAGTTGATTAGCTCTAACTACTCTTGTAATTCTTTGCTTAGCTATCTTGTAAACTCCACACAGTGGAGATAAAAACTATATTTTTGGATCATAATAGATACAGTGAGACATAGAGAATGTGCGTCAGTAGAGCAGAATAGAAAAATACTAGAAACAAAATAGTTGTGCATTAAAGTCTGCCAATGAGCAGAACACAACAAAAGAGCAGATCGTCAGGCCGCCAACGAGCGAGACACTGACCATCTCGCTCTAAACATTAAACTGTAATTTGATTGCTCTATTTTTCATGCATCTCCTTGTCTTCCGCTATCTTGATTGCTAGAATGAAATCTGTTCTGTGATCTGTAGTCGTGTGTCTAGGTTTCTGTGAGCTTTTGCACAAAGAAAATTCAAAGAAACAAAATCGTTTGCGACAACGAAACAAACCCGTTCACGACATGGTAACATAGCCCCAGGGTATCACTACTGATATCTAAGCAGTAATTTTCTAGACAACACAATATGGCTACAACGATCCAGACAAGAATAGCAATCACTCTGGATGGCGCAAATTATAGGATATGGAAATTCAAAATTAAAACACTTTTGAAGGGCAAAGGTATCTGGTCGGTGACTGAACTCTCAGAGGTGCAGCCTCCAAAGGGAGACCCGAGGAGAGCTGAATGGATCAGAAAGGATGAGCGTGCAATGGCGATCATCGTTTTGTCCATTAACGAAGATTTTCTCATGCAAATTGAAGACTACAAAAGCAGCCATGCAGCATGGGAAAGATTAAAACAGAAGTGCGAAGTGAGGACTGTAGCTTTAGTGATGCATCTTCACAATCAGCTACAATCCATACAATGAGATGACAACCAGTTAGATCAGCACATTGAGAAGATCAGAATGATCTTTGCTCAACTCACTACATCAGAACAGGAGCACCAGGTCCCAACACCACAACAACTGATGTACTTCGTGAAGTCTCTACCGACATCCTATCAGCCATTGAGAATGCTCATACTGAGTCTACCAGATATGACATTCGACAAAGCAGTCAGTCTTGTCGCTGATGAGATACTGATGAGGGACGAAGGAGAAGGAAGCAGTGATCAGGAGAAGGCCCTCTTCATGAAAGGAAGGAAGAAAAACAAGACAAACCCAGATTTGAGAAGACAAAGTCCTCGAATCAACAATCTTCTTCCTGTGATCACTGTCACAAACCAGACCATACAGCCAACAAATGCTGGTTCAATCCAGCAATATCTTGCATGCACTGCAAGAAGAAGGAGCACTCTGCATACGATTGCAGATTCAACCCAAAAAGAAAGAACAAGACTGAGAAAGCAAATGTTGTAGAGTCATCCAAGGATGCTGATAGAGGTGATGAAGCCTTCACAATACTTGATGAAGCTTCAACGAGCTACACTGAACAAGACTAAAATGTAGTCATTGATTTAGGAGCAACATCACACATCACTTGCAACAAGAAAATCTTGATTGACTTCAAAGAACTCGACAATATCAGAGCAGTGATTCTAGGTGATGGGAGCATACACGATGTCAAAGACATCGGCACTCTACAACTGTGAACACTGTCAGATCAAGCAGAGATGCCATGAGCACTCTATGTGCCTTCATTGAGAAAAGATCTGCTATCAGTCTCCAAGATGGCATATCTTGGAATTCGAGTTTTGTTCAATGGCAACACATGCCGCATGATCGTGAAAAATACAAACAAATTGTTGACGGTTGGATGCAGAGAAGGAAATCTCTACCAAGCCAAGATAATTAGCAAATCTGATAGCATATTAAATGCATCAGAAAATGAAGATCAACTCTGGCACAAAAGAATGTATTATCTGAACATGAGGAGCCTGTATGACATGTGTAAGAAAGACATAGTCACAGGTCTAAAGATATCAAGACCCGATACTAAGTTTTGCGAAGCCTGTTAGAAAGGCAAACAACATCGAAATCCATTCACATATGAGGAAGAAGAGCCAAAGAAGTTATTGAGCTCATCCACTCAGATGTTTGTGGACCGATGAAAATGGATTCGCTCTCAAGATTGAGGTATTTCTTGACGTTCATAGATGACTATGATGTGCAACATACAAGCATAGTCCAAAAGAAAAGAAAAGCAAGCTCAACGATAAATCTGAACAAACGCTTGAACGAACCACAAGTGTACAGACTCTACAACCCAACCACAAAAAAAGTTGTTTTGAGTAGAGATGTGAAGTTCGATGAGTCCACATTCGCTAGACCAAAAGATGAAAGAGGCCATGAGATCTTCACATTGCTGACAATTCAAGAGGGAGATCGAGGACAGACGTCAAATCAAAATGCTGAGCCACAAACTCCAGAGTGGTAGGAAGCAGAAGATCAACTCCACGAACAAGAAACGTTCGAGCAGCGATGAAACGAACCTAGAAGATCAACAAGACAAAGAAGACCTCCAGACCGTTACGTTGACAATCTTCAGTGGAGCAAAGACATGCAATTCGAGTATTGCAGCTTCATTGAAGAGCCAACAACATATCAAGAAACTATCTAGAGTCCAGAGGGAGAATTATGGAAGCAGACAATGTTAGAGAAAATCGAGCCGATGAGGCAAAACGAGGCCTGAACACTAGAGCCACTGCTAGAAAACAGAAAGATTGTCGACTGCAAGTGGGTATACAAGAAGAAAATGAAATCAAATGAAATGGCACCATTGGCCGTTACAAGGCAAAGCTTGTCGTGAAGGGCTACACACAAAGATATGGTGTTAATTATTTTGACACATATTTGCCAATGGTCAAGATGACAAGCATACGACTACTCCTTGCATATGCCACACAACACAATCTGAAAATTCACCAGATTGATGTGAAGATAGCCTTTCTCCACGGAGATCTAGAGGAAGAAATCTTCATGAAGCAACCTGAAGGATTTGAAGACCCCGACAATCGACAATATGTTTGTCGGTGGCAGAGATGCATTTATGGTCTAAAACAAGCATCACGAACTTGGTACAAGAAGTTCGATAATCTTCCAAAGTCTCTAGATTTCAATCCTACACAACCGGACTGTAATGTGTAGATAAAAAGAGTAGGAAAGGATTTTGTGATACTAACTATTTTCGTGGATGATTCCCTGATGATGGAAAATTCCTTGATGCTGATCAAAGACATGAAAAGTCAGATTTTTGAAAATTATGAAATCACAGATCTAGGAGAAACAACAAAGTGCCTCAGGCTAGAGATCAGAAGAGATCGAATAAAAGATGAAATGGACCTAAGTCAGTTTGAATATGCCAGAAAGGTGCTCAAGCAGTATCACATGATGGACTGCAAAAAAAAGGCCACACTAATAATAGCTAGAGCCAAGCTGACGAAGCAAGACCCAAAAACAGAAGAGGAAGAACAGAAGATGGCAGGTATACCCTACCAAAATCTAATCAGTAGTTTGACGTACCTTACAATTTGTACCAGACCTGATCTAGCTTTCTCTGTTTACGCCTTAAGCCAATTCTCTTCCAATCCTGGCATGGCACATTGGCAAATGGCAAAACGAATCCTACAATATCTGAAGGGTACCCAAAATATGGGCAAACATGCCTCCAGGACCGCAAAAATCGTAATGCGACGCAAAATGAAAAGAGACAAAAGAAACGAAAAGAAACGAAAGAAACAAAAGGGAATATTTTGCGCTGCCAGCTGGCAGCTCAATGGGTTTGGAGTCTTAAACTTCATGCCCAACTGAAACGGGTAGTAACAACGGGTAGTAACAACGGAGAGTAACTGATTAGTTGATTAGCGTTAAGTACTCTTGTAATTCTCTGCTGAGCTATCTTGTAAACTCCACATAGTGGAGATAAAAACTATATTTTTGGATCATAATAGATATAGTGAGACACAGAGAATGTGCGTGAATAGAACAGAAAAGAAAAATACTAGAAACAAAATAGTTGTGCATGAAAGTCTACCAACAGCAACTAACTTTGAAATCATTAGGGCTAAAGTGGTTTTGTAGGCAGACAATTACACAGAGAGAAGCATACATTTTGACATGATACTGAACGCAATAAGAAGATGAATTACAAAGTCAAATGATGAGAGCACAAAGCAATAACAGATGCAACCATATACTCGAAACTATTTTTGAGCAATTGGTAACTCTGTCTAATGCACTTCCGCTGATAAGCAGTAAGTGCAAAATGGCAATACTCAAATAGAACACTAATAGAACTCTATGAGGCATTCTTCTATGATTTACTCTGAATATTGTTCTTCTATAATGAGCATCTATTTATACTAAAGCAATTTAAGCTTATCCCATTAGGTCAGCTTAATTAGGTCATAGATTGCATTCAATAGCTAGCCACAATGTGCTGTCATCCATTTAGTTAGGCCTTCCTAGAAATTTACTTGCTAAGGGATTAGGGCAAGTTGTAAGCTTCATAACAAGCGGAAATAGTAATTGTCTTCCTTCAACGTCTTCAACTTCTCCGATAAGTTGTTGATGTCATCCGATATGTGGGTGTCGTCGAAGTTGCTTCGATATGTCAGAGTCACCTGTCGAGTATTTCTGCAGATGTGTAGAAACACGTATAAAACTACAAAACTGAATAAATGAAATGGATATAGATTAAATATCGATTATTCGGATGAATCACTCCCGATAGTAGAATAATCCAATTGAGAGGGTGTGGACACAAGCACAGAGAGAGAGAGAGAGAGAGAGAGAGAGAGAGAGAGAGAGAGAGAGAGAGAGAGAGAGAGAGAGAGAGAGAGAGAGAGAGAGAGAGAGAGAGAGAGAGAGAGAGAGAGAGAGAGAGAGAGAGAGAGAGAGAGAGAGAGAGAGAGAGAGAGAGAGAGAGAGAGAGAGAGAGAGAGAGAGAGAGAGAGAGAGTTTAGTTTCGCAATAACATAGAGTCGTAGGATGATTTTTGATTAGTCGATTAGCAATGCCCTATCAAACACACACACACACACACACACACACACACACACACACACACACACACACACACACACACACACACACACACACAAGTATATAGATATATACTAGTGAGGTAGGTCCGTCGATGGCGGTCGACCGAAGGTCAAAGGTGGCAAGGACAATATTCATATGTGTGTATGTTTAAGTAGATGTGTGTATGTACATTTATGTATATATGTATTCTTATGTGTGCATGTATGTGTGTGTGTATGCATGTGTGTATATATGCATAAATCCATCTCAAAAAATAAAGTGTGTACATCAATTGAACTTAAAAAATAATGCAGCATTCATATTATAAAATTTTAATACACATTGGACAACAAGTCAAGTAATAAATCACATAACAAAACCTACAAATACACTAGGTTCTCTAGCATTGCCTCCAAGGCATTAAGCCTAATAACATTGACATTTCTATAAGCACAACTCACATTACTAATCAACATCTCTACATCTAGAAATCACCCTTTTTTTGTGGAAAAAAATATCCATACTATTGCTGGAGGTTCAAATGGTTTTTGTGATTTACCACAATATTCACCATCTGCAACAACATGAACAATGTCAGTCAACTTGAAGTTCTCAACATACTACCAATCATAACAACAACATAACTAATATACATACTAATCCTCACGAATCATAAGCTTTGTCAAACTACTATAACACTTTCGAATACACAATATTTTGTGTAAACCTCACCATTTCTTCCCTTCTCCGTAAATCGATTGTCAATATCTCTAATCAGTGCTCACACACTTGCTGCATTTCACACTCTCGATAGTGCCACATACAATTGACCATGACTAAATACGAGACATGAAAAATACAATCCAATAGTCATGTCCATAGTCTGCCCTTGCGCCTTGTTTATTGTCATGGCAAAAGTTGCTCTGATAGGGAATTGTACTTTTGGCAATTCAAACGGCAAATCCGAATTGCTCGACACTAAAGGGATTCATGGAATGAAAACTCTACTCCCTATATTCTTCTCAGGCACTATCTCCGCCTCTATGACCTGTCTACCCAATCTACGAATGATAAGTCGTGTACCATCGGACAACCCTCTGGAGTAGTCTACGAAGGATTGTTCCGCACACACTCAGGGGTGTCCATGCTCTATTCTACATAAAATTTTTGCTTGTTCAGAAACAAATTCTTGTGGAATTGAAACCCAAATTATTAGATTTATTGAAAATAACAAAACAATTTCTTACTATAGTTGAAAAACACAAAAACATATAATAGTTTGAACATACATAATAAATTTATGGTTAGGTTATAATTGGGGATAGGGTCAGATGATGACTAAGAGTGTGTGTTTATGTTTGGAGAGTTTTCAGGTTTATGTAAGGCATAAATATATTATCACATACTTAAGGTTTCTGATTTAGCATTGCGTTTATATGTTTGCCACTAGTTTACTCGAAAAAAAGATGCGTCCTTCTTTATGTTCAACCTCTCCAAGTACATCTCTCTTCATGAAATTATTCTCAAATGTGAATGCTCTAATGGCTTGTAGAGGGAGCATAACTACCATCTGTCTTCGTATACTCTTGCCACATTTGGCTCTCAACGAAAGCCTAACATGGTCCCTTGATAGTATCCCATGGAAAAACTTCAAACAGAAAGCACATGACTCCACCTCACCCATGACAAACAGCAAGCATACTCCTTTAAAACATCACATGCATGCATCTTGTAAGGCAACTCAATCTTGAAAATAAAAAAAAACAACACAGGAAGTCAAAAGCAAGCGTCTGCAAGCATAGCCGCAATCCCAATTGTTCGATATCTTGAAAGGCATTTAGACATGCCCAATAGTATGGGTTTGAGACCTATAGGTGCATTTAGAGTCAAAGGATTACAAAAAGAAAGCAATATAGAGTTTCAATTCGAAGTATGGTTGTACCCTATTTTGGAATGTCACCACATATTCCCTCCCTGTAGTGTATAGGTCTTCCCACATGTACGTGCACATACATCACTTTGGCTTAAAACCTATAAGTGGCATAAAGAAGACTTTATATTTAACACAATGGGACAATTTTTTTTTTTTTTCAATCAAAGCTTATATCTCTGAAATTTCCAATTGTAGCGTTACACGGTATCATTCTCAAGTCATCAATTTATCGAAAAACTAACATCCAGATGGATTCTCAAAACAAAGCTGATATCGTAGTAAACAAACTTAATGGATCCAATTACTAATTGTGAAAATTTAAGATGAAGGCTTTGCTAATCGCCAACAATTTGTGGGATCTTGTCATAGGTATTGAACTGAAGCTTGAAGATAAAGCCTCTGATTTCTGCCTAATAAAGTAAACAAATGTTCTTCTGGAATAATCGTCAATGAAGGTAATGAAATATCTCGCATCAAGCAACAACGGAGTTTGCATTGGACCATATATATCTATACAGCCTCTTTTGTTACATTCCTATGACTTGATCTAAAAGTAATCCTAGTCTGCTTTCCAAGGATGCAACTATGACAGACAGGGAGGTTGACTTTATCGGTCGGATAGTCGAAATCGAGTGCTAGGGATTGTCTGGACATGTTCGACATAGATGTATTATTCAAGCATCCTAATCTATAATGCCAAAGCAATGCTTTATTGAAAGAGATAGAGGTTTTCAAGACTTGATTTGTGTCAAAATAACAATGAGACAGCTATATAAGTCTCTATGCCTCTTGCCGAGTGCAAGGTCTTATCTGGGCCTATCAATAATTCGGCATTGATCAAACTCAAACTCTACCCTATGCATAAATCAGTAATTCTATTTATTGATAACAGATTTGTAGAGAGTTTAGGTATATACAAAACATTTGATAGTAGCTTGAATCGATCATGCTGGATCGTCAATCTTACAATGCCTTCACCTTCGTTAGTGTGTGTACTATTGTCACCAAGATGAACAAATTTCTTTGTACTGTAAGACGTATAGGAGTGAAAATCTCACGATGACTGGTCATATGTTGAGTAGCTCCAGAATCCAGAAACCAAAAACTATCAACTTGCTCATGTTGGTCTTTGACCATAAATGCTCCTTCGTCCATGTCGATTATAGGAGATGATATTGCGACTGCATTCGTTTGTTGATCTGGTTGCTTGTTGGCGTTCTTTGCTTTTAGAATCCTACAATTCTGGATCTCATGAATTGTGCATTTGCAATACTTACAGAACATGTTCGTTTTCAACTGTGGATTTGATAGTTTCTCTTGACTAGTATGTCGGTTTCTGATTCGATGTGGATTGCTTAAAGATTTTTTTTCTTTTGACGCTTAGAGCCTTGTTGATATATAGAACTTGAGATGATAAAGTCAAAGAGGTGTCTTGACTTCTTGATTATCTTCATGCAGCAACATAGTGATATCTCTAATGAGAGTTAAATCTGAGTATGTCAATATGATCATCACCCTATTTTCATATGTAGAAGACAAGCTATTTGCCTCAGTCAAATGGACTTGCTGAGAGAAAGAATCGAACCTTAGTAGCAAATCGGCTAAGTATATGCTTGCTCAGGTGACACTTCTTAAATTTCTCTAGGCTGAAGCTATTTCCACTATAGCTTATATCCTAAATAGATGCCCAACTAAAGGTCTCTCAGAAAAAATACCATATGAAGTTTGGACAGGTCCCAAACCATCATTATCGAACCTACGCATTTTTGGATGTATTGCTTATGCACAGATACCGGGATATCGTGTTCATTGAAGATTTGTTCATTGACCTCAAAGGTAAGGGCAAAGCTCATACAATCAAACTATCATATGTTCTCAAACTATCAAACATTATTGTTCCCAAGTCGGCGAATCATGTTAAAGGTCCTAACTCATCTACTTCAGACAAACAACTTATCAACAACGAATCTAAAGAAGATCATGTTGCAACTCTGCAACTACATCATAATGAAAATGATCAACTTTGCTCTTCTCCTCAAAGATCGACAAGAGATCGCAGAACACCTATAAAGTATATTGACGAGTCTACAACTTATCTTGTTCAAGAGTCGACTATTGTAGATGAAGCACTTAGTCAGCCCGATTCCGATCTTTGGAAAGAAGCTATGGATTCTCTATTAAGAACCATGCTTGGATTATTGTCAAATTGCTGCCCTGCCAATAAAATTGTAGCTAATTGCAAATGGATTTTTAAACTCAAATACAATACAAATGTAAGTATCGATCGAAGAAAAGCTCGACTTGTCGCGAGAGGATTTTCACATATACATAATGTTGACTACACTGAGATTTCAAGTCCAGTAGTTAAACATTTTTCAATCAGACTTCTATTGTCATTTGCTACTACAGCCGATTTAGAGATACATCAAATGGATGTATAGACAGCATAACTTAATGGAGTAATCGAAAAAGATATTTACATGATACAGCTCCAAAGTTATGCTATCGATGGCAAAAAGAATCATGTATGTAAAGTCCATAGAGCACTTTACGGCTTGAAGTTATCTGCTAGAGCATGATTTTAGAGGATCAACACTTTTCTTGTTGATCATGGCTCTCGACCAAGCACTTCAGACTCTAACGTCTACTTCAAGACTATGCAACAACAAACAATTATCATTATCACTTTGTATGTGGACGACACACTGCTTTTCAGTATGCTTCTTTGTAGTTATCAATAATTGCTAAATCTCTTATTGCTTAGTCTGATCTATTGAATACTTTAGTACTGCAATATTCTATACATTACTTCATCTATAATTGTTTGGTTGCAAAATCACTTTAGCGCTAATGATTTCAAAGTTAGTTGCTAAAAGATCAAACTTGATTTATGATAGGCGTACTCATGCATAAGAAAGAAGGATCATTCCACTGCGCATAGCATCTACAATGTTAGGAAATCAGAAGCCGAAATCAGTTCAAAGATTGTCAGATGACCAAGTGAAAAAACTCCAAGCATTGAGACTTTGCTACATATGTCAAGAGAAATATGACAAAGACCATTGGAAATTGTGCAAATTTCTAAAGCAAGAAGTTTGGTTAACAAACATGACCAAAAATCCCCAATGAGAAAAGTCAACCAGGTGATGAGGAGAATGAAAATCTATTGAATGAGAATGATCTCCAAATGCTACAAGAACATCAATGTGAATAATTTGACAATGACAAGCCCGAAATTGAGAATGGGAGATGACTTAAAAGTGCTAATAGGAAGGACATGAATGCATCACTTACGTTCATTACCTAAATGTATTTGATGATTCTCATTCTTCTAGAACCTTTCATGTTAGAACAAAAATAAAAGGAAGAGAATTTTATATTCTAATTGATAGTGGGAATACTCATAATATCTTCAATAGTCGTTCAATTAGGAGTTGTAATTTATGAAATATGATGACTCCAAAAATATTAAAGGGGCAAATGTGTTTCCTAAGATTGCTCATTAGTTTGGGTATTAACATATCAAGGTAAGTGATGAGTATCAACATAAGGCTGCTCCCTAAACTGATAGAGGGCATTATCAATTCAAGGTTATGCCTTGTGGTTGAACCAATGCACTGGCTACTTTTCATGCATTGATGAATAGAATTTACGGGCCATATTTGTATAAGTTTATGTTGTGGTTTATAGTCAAAACTTAAAAAAACATGCCCATCATTTAGAAGTGGTTTTGGAATTGTTACAGGAGTACAAGGTGTTCGCTAAAATGTCAAAATGTGAGTATTTAGGGCATATAGTGACAAAAGATGACTTCAAGGTGGATCAACGCAAGATCAGAGTGGTTAAAAATTGGGAGAGTCCTAAAACTTTGTGACAATTAAGACAATCCTAAAATTGGCGGTTTATTTTTTTATTTCTCAACCCATGTTAGATGGCCTTTAGACTCGTGACCCTCAAGGCATCTAGACTTGATCTCTAGCTAGTTTGATTTTAAGCACAAGTAAGTTAACTCCATGAGTTACCTCTCACACCTTAATCCCACCCTTGTAGGCTTTCACACAGTGTGCCACTTGCTTGAGGTGAATGGATGTTAGCAACAGAGTGAAAAATAAAAAATAAATAAAACTTCATGGCATGTGTATTGTAACTCAACGTATGAGTAAATGTTAATAAACTTCTACTATGGCATGTGTTTTGTAAGTCCATGGGTAGAAGCTTAAATAAATAAAACAACTTAAACTTAGACTTAGAACTTAAACTTAAGAAAACTTAAGCTTAGAAAGATTCTAAGTTATCTTAAGCTATCTTAAGTTAGAGATTCTAAAGTCCTAAACTCTAAGTTAGAAGTTGGAAAGCCTTAGAATGGCTAGTTTAGACACTAATCTCATAAGCTAGTGGATGCTTATGGAATGCCCTTCTTGCTATAAGAAGAGACGCATTGTAAATAACACTTTGAGATTATGCTAAATTGCCCTCTATTTGAGATATCATTCTATTACCTTGTGTTCTCATTGGAAGGTGCATAGCTTGAGGAAAGGTGCTCGGGCCTCCTCTTGCCTCCTTTCATTGGTTTTGTAATTGTGGCATATTTTCATTGATTTATTTCTTAGTTAGCCGCAATCTTAATTCCATCTCCCTTTGGGTGTTAGGTAGGATTTAGTTTAATCATCTTGCTAGCTGGGTAAGTCTCAATAAGATCTTGTTATTTTGTTGATCTTGGCTAGTTGGGAAGCCTTAGCCAAGTTTAATTAATTTCCGGTCCGAGCACCAGTTGGGAAGCCTTGGTGTTCCCTTTTTTGTTATGTTCTTATTTTCCATTTGAAAGCTTTTGTGTAGATCTTAAAAAGTCGACACACCCTTCTACACTATACAACATCCGTGAGTAGATCTAGCCACCGCACAAACTAGAAATACTTCCAACAATGGAAATGGCCTCAAGTTGGAATTGTGCATGATTGGACATGGACATGGGGCAAAGGTCACATCACTTACCTGGGATTAAGGACCTCTTGCACCATGTGGACTCAAATTGTGTTAGCACAAGAAGGCCATCAATATCACTTATTGGCATGATAAGTGCTAGTCAACAAGAATAACGCTTGCTCCAATCGAAAGTTGACAGGTGTTGCTTCGTGAGTGAATCAAAACTCCACTATATTGTACTAATATAATCACTAGCCATTATCTCTTGCACATACCATTACAAAATGCATTTTTGCTTGCACCTAAAGCACATTTGGGAGGACTTTGCTTTACAAAAATGTCCCTAAAGCGTTGCCCAAACAACTTGCGTGGACAAGGAATAATGGCCTGGGTAGTGTACTACAAATAAAACCAAAAAAGAGAGAGGATGGCTGGGTAAAGCTCCCAAGCAAGGCTTTACGCAACTTCGGGCGCTTGTCCTTAAGGGGCCTAAACCCCCACCCAAGAGCTTTACCTTGTACTTATATTAGGCTCCACAACATGCATGAGAAAACTTATGAAATAATTAGGAGAATGTAGGCAAGCGCACATGTTTTTTTGGTTTGTGACATGCTATACAATTAGCGTAGAGTATTAACACCCACATGCCCACATAAAGTTGCTAAACATTTGGTGAGCACTGACCCACACGTTCATGAAACATAAGATATGAGGGCGATGCCACTTAGAGGTAACTCTCAAAAGTGCCCGCAATGTGAAGCCAAAAGAGAAAATGGGTCTTTCTTCACATTTTACCTTCATACTTATGAGTCATACTATTTGAATGGATACAAATGAGGCAGCTATAGCTAAAGTTGAGAGAAAAAAAGAAAGAAAAGTTGACACATGGAAATGCTTCTTGGTTTCCAAGGAGAGGCTCAAACCTGGGACCAAAGAAACTTTGGATGCCAAGCTAACCAGTTGAGCCAACCCCGTTGGGTTGACACATGAAAATGGAAATGGAAATGGAGGGATGACTTATGTGGATTGGGAAGGGATGAGGTGCCCGTGGCAATATCTCCACCATGGAGGATTCTCTCTCTCTCTTTGGAGATAGAAGTAAAGCAGCAAGTATTCCAGTTTGATTGACTGCTTGCAGCACCCAATTCAGTAAACAAATTGTATTTTGCTGGAGCATTTTGCTAAGGAAGTTGCCACATTCTCCCTGTGTGTTGGTACCTTGCCAAGAGCTTGGCTGCCTGTAGCATCATGCTCAGCTGAAACAGGACATGTAATGTTGCAGACCATTTTGTGGGTACCTATTGCATGAAGATTAAGAGGGTTTTTATTCCGAAATTCCTTTTTGGGTTGCCGATCTCAATGCTTTTAGAAGCTCTTTTTCTGTGGTAGCTCAATTTAAGTGCTGTATTTGAGATTACGCTGTTTCTAGTGTGTTTATGACTAGCAAGCTGCGCTAGAATTGACGAATCTGTCAGAAAGATACCATTGTTTGTTTTGGCTTAGAATCATCAGGTTGAGCCACAGCTGGATGCACTTTAAGCATTACAGAGCTCATACTCCGATTCTCTAAAATCAAGAGATGGTGTTAGAAAGAAATTGCTACGCCTAGTTTCTTTGAGATAATGATCTTGAGCTTTCAGAGATCAATATATTCATGAAAGATCTTGGGATTTGAACGATCAACATAGAGTAGCACCATAAATGCTTAAGCAGGAAATATGTCTCAAGAATCACAGTTTGCATACATATATCAAAATGGTCCATACGATGTGGAGCTCATTGACAGCTCTGAATCCTTTCAAGATTCGATACGTCGGTCAACAACGACAAAAAAGACCTTGCATACTATCCTCACGCCTCCAAAACCTCTACTGGTTGCTGTACCTCAACATGCAGGAGAATTTCCAGTTATAATGCTTCAGCATGGTTTTGTATTAAAGAATTACTTTTACAGACAATTGATGCAGCACATAGCTTCTCATGGCTCGATCGTGATTGCGCCGCAGGTACTATGCGAACTCTTTTAGATCATTGTCATTTCCAAAACAACATATGTCTTCTAGGAAGAAGAACAACTATGCCTACTAGGAAAATCCATAATCTATTTGGAAATGGTCTCTCTAGTGACCTCTAATGGTGGTAAGCATCATTTGGGAAGTTACGAACAAGCCAGTCTTTCTTGTGACCTTTACTGGTAATAAGGATCATTTGAGAAACTACTGTGAGTGAGTTAATGTTCTTTGTTGTGACCTTTGCTGGTGGTAACGGGTCATTTGAGAACTTACTGAGAGCCAATTGATGGTGTTTCTAGAAATATTCACTAGTGTTTTGGGTAATTCAAGAGTAATTTAGGAAATTACACAAGAGACCTTCATTTGTGGTTTGGGTAATCCCAAAAGAATTTTAGATGTTGCATCTTACCCTAACAAGCCACAATAGCTCCTCATATGACCCTTACCACTGGCAAAGGTTAGTAGAATTTTTTTCTTATATGTATCTTCAAAAATGGCGTGGAACTCTAGTGAAGTTCATTAAAAAGACCAATTATGTAGAGGTTGAGCAAAAATTTTGCTTATTTGTAACAAAAGTGATCATTGGACTCTGTCAAGTTTTTTACAGCAGTTGAGAACCTTAATAGGTGGTGAAAATCGTGTGAATGTTTTGATTGTGGACTTTTATGGTCTTTTCAACCACGGAATGGATTTTTATTTTTAGTTTTAGAAATATTTTTTCGTTCTGCTTTCGTATATGGTTGAATGCAGATGTATAATTTTGCTGTAAAGTGGTGTTTTTCATCTGTTTGGTTGAATGCAGATGTATGATTTTGCTGCAGCAGATGCAACTCCAGAAATAAATGAGGCAGCGGCTGTCATAAACTGGCTGCCTAATGGCTTGATTCCATTCCTGGGTGATGGTCGAAAAGCAAAGCCAGATTTCAACAAGCTTGCTTTGATCGGCCATAGCCGTGGTGGTAAAGTAGTCTTTGCCCTAGCACTGGGGTTAGCCAAACTTGACTTGAAGATCTGCGCAGTCATTGGCCTTGATCCTGTAGATGGCACATCAAATAAGGTCCAAACCCAACCCCATGTGCTTAGATTTTCGGAGTATTCCTTCAATTTTGATTTTCCAACACTTGTTGTGGGTGCTGGTTTGGGTTGCCTGAAGAGAAATCTGCTCTTTCCCCCTTGTGCACCAGAAGGTGTGAGCCACAAAGCTTTTTTTCATGACTGTGGCAGTCCTGCATTCCATTTTGTTGCTCCAGAGTATGGGCATATGGATTTCCTTGATGATCAAACCCAAGGCACAAGAGGTAAGATCACATACTGTTTGTGCAAGAATGGTCCGAGTAGATCGCCGATGCGCAAATTTTCTGGTGGCATTGTTGTGGCTTTTCTTCTGGCAGTTTTTGACAGGAAATGTGAGGCATTTTATGATGCAATTCAGAATTATAGTTTAAATGCACCAGTGAAGCTAGAGCAGCCAGAGAGCCATGGTGATCTACCCATCTGAAGGTAGGCAAATTTAAGAAAGGGAGTCTGTGTTTTTCTGTGGAGGCAATATATGCATTTCGTCTGATCTCGACAATATACTAATAAATTCATACATTTTTCTGTCTGTCAAGCGTCCTGCCTTCAAAATTTGACAATCAACTCAAGTACCCCACAGTAGACGGGCTGGGTAAGAGTTGCTACTGCTTCCTGCTTATCTCAAAGCCTTGTGCCTTGCCAGGACCATGAGGCTGCAAAGTGTCAATCTGGGACTGGAGGGAGGCAAAGCTGGTCATGACCATGCTATTACGATGCATATATAAGATTGATCTCATGTTTAGATGTCCTAATCTTCGATGTCATAATTGGGCATTTAAAGTACTCACATTAGTTGAGAGTGCATATTCGTGACTCAGAATGTACAAATTACCTTATCTGTTTCTAGAGAAGATTTCTTTATCGTTTTTGTCCAGAATGGCTTGTGCTCCTCGTGGATGTCCAATGTATATATTGTGCATAGAATCATGCTATTGCAAAGTCACTACTAGTGAAACGAACAAAATTACTCGCCATCTTCCATTCACTTCTCTTCATGTCCTGTTCAGAAACATTAAGTCAGCTGTTGTAATCTATTTCCCATGAAGCCTCTTTCAGGACATTAATTTCTGCATTAGTTAAATTTATTTGTTTTTGGTTTCTGTTTGTAAGCACTTGGAGCTCTCCATTTGGTTTTTCATATTGGGATGAGCTAAATTTCTAGTTTGTATGCAATAGGTCTACTTTTCCCTCCTCAGCACATTCCTTCCAGATTTTTAAATAAAGGACTTGTTTTGATCAATTCCATTTCCCCCTTTTCACAACAAATTTTTTTTAGCATTGGAATTGCAAAACAATGAGGTTCAGGGTGTGGTTTTGAGGAAATTAACTTGAATAGAGCAAGCTACTAAAGGGTTTGCATGGGTGAATAAAGATTGCTTGATTCCCATTTATCTAGTATCATTAATATGAAGCTAAGTTGCACATTCCGTTCCGGAATGCGTTCCAAAATGTGATCCGGAAAATCCCATTAGGGTTTCTTGGCTCGCAAATTTTTTTTTTTTTTCAAAAGCTGCCAATATGGCTATCATGTAAAAGGATTTCAAAAGAGGAGTTCGGTTGCTTGGTTTTAGATGGTTATCCCCCAATATTTGCTATTCACTTCAATCAGATACTGAAGCAAATCTTTTTTGTAGATATATTCATTGGCCATTCATTTCAATTTTATCTGCTTTAGTATTTCTACTATTCAGTTGGATTGCAACCAGTGGTGGATCCCTGCTCAATGAGAAAAAAAATTGCACATTTTTTTGCGATCCGGGAGCGTCTGGTCTCGGATCGCATGATCCAAATCGTATTTGCAGCAAACATCGCTAATTTTTTTTTCTTCTAGATCGTCAATTTTTGTTCAATGAAGTTGAATGCCACTATCTTCATAGAGTTGCATATAATGCCGTAAAATCTTTTGAAAGGTAGCTTTGTTTTGGCCTTGTGGAGTTCAAGAGGAAGGTCAAAAAGATGATTGAAAACATTTTTTAAAAGGTGTAGTAGTTGAATTCTATGAATGGCTTGTCATTGACAGTGAAAATCAAAGGCCAAGATATTAGCACCTTGAATATTTAACTATAAAAAACAGTGAGTCTTTTATTCTTTGGACGGCTTGGAACTTGTACCTTCCTTAAAGAGCAATGGCTATGTGTCTAGTAGACAAGCAATATTTTCATTCAACAATTGTTGATGATGACATGAAGCACTCTAGTGATCATGAACAATGTTTGGCATTTTCATTAGCCAATAATGCAAGTAGTCATCTAACTTCAATCTCATTCGAATTTTATATCGCCTTGACTTAGAAGCATCAATGGTTTTTTGGCTCTTTTTCCTAAATCTCAACTATAGCTCACGCTCTTTGCCATTCAACATTTCAAATGAATTATGAGTGTCAAGAGCTTTAAGAACTTCTTTACAAATTTATGAACATTAAGTTCCGAGAGGTTTGTCATGATTTCTCATGCAAGATGGTATTGTCTAAATCCAATTGGTAAATCATTTTGGTCCTCAAATTTATTATATTAATGTTTATCAACTCTATTGAAATCCCATATGTTTCTCAAGTGGAAAAAGATTCTATGAAACTTAGTGTAGAGAATAGATCAATAAGACATTTCTCCCTTTGAGCTTTGTCCTCATCCATTAGAGATCTTAATGGACTCATTTATGAGAGTCAAATGCGAATTGTGGGAATATACAATGGAGACTTTTATTCCTTTAGAAGGCAGACACAATAATGTAACTTTTATACATTCTCATAGGAACCTAATCAACATGCTAAGTAACACATGGACAATATTTGTTGAGATTGTTTACAGTAGTTCCCAATGGCATGTCAACTTCTATGGCACAACACATAGGGAGGCCCCTTCTACCATGGGCACAAACCCTCTTTACAAACAAGCCTAAGGCCCTTCTACAATTACACACAAAACCCATTAATTTTCACCAAAGTGAGGATGTCCAAAATGAACCGACCTCCGAACCTCGGAAGGAGGAGGAGAAATTGCTACCAACGAGCTCACCTTGCAAGTGCACACTAGCGTATTTGAGTAGGGTGTAGTCCGTGATTTTGTAACTCCATTATCTTGAATGAGTGCTAATAACTATCTTGTTGGTTCTCTCAACAAAATGTTTAGAATATCCAATGAAAGCTCTGGATTGTATGTTTGTCATAACAATTTAACAAAATCTTAAACATATGTAAATGTTCAAAAAATGTCATAGAATAGGCAAGGAGTACCTTTTTATGTTGGTTCTTTTCCAACAAAAAAAAACAACCAAACACATTATCAATAATGTGTGTGATGCATTAATTGGAAGCCAACTTTGAACTTATGAAAACATATATTTATGTCTAGGGCTAATCGTTATGCTTATAGCTTAAATTTCATTTCATACTGAGCTAATACCTATTTGTAAAAAAATCAAGTTAAGAAAAATATAATCAAACTCAAGAATTATTATGTGTGTTGTGGCAAATGTCAAAGTTGGATGATCCTACACATTTGAATATGTAAAGTGTGTTTTTTTAGAGTATATCAAAGGATGCATCTAACTCGTGGAGGCTCTTCTCATTTCAGCATGGAGTTGATACAATACACAAAAAGCTCCTCTTCACAAAGAGGGAGTCTCTTAAATAAGCAAGAGAGTTCCTTAGGTGGCATCCTAGTGAATTTCCACATTTCACAAATTACAAGTGAAATAATGCTCTCCACTAGAGGTCACCATCAAAAGGTGGCTCACTCTACTTTCTTTAAGAGGAGTCTACTTGCATTTATTACATTAGCCTAGAAATACTAGTTCCTACATGGTCATTCCATCTTCCGGGATTCACCATGAGGCTTACACAGTTCCTACTTGATAGTATTAACTAGTATTCCTCCAGTCTATATCCGTCACAATTACATACACTACTCCAAATGTCTCAATTAGAGTGTCTGGGTCCCCTCAAGGTCATTGGTCACCACCAGGCCTCGATGTGGAATTAAATCTAGGCGTGACCAATGATCTCAAATACTGGATTGAAAATTGCCTACATTGGCAAATCTAGTCATGTAGAATATTGTACATATTGTCAATATTTCTTGTTATATGGCCAAAGTGCCACATGGCAATCTACACCTAATGTAGGTTACCATGAGTCAAGAGGAGTGGTTTTGTCCATTTGGTAGCGATTCCTACTTTGTAGGATCTAGACCTTGATTTATGATGAGATTTGTACCTACCATGCACCTACCAAGCATGACTCCTGAATCTAGGCTAGGGTTTTCACTTAAGGGCAAGAAAGTTGAGTCTACTTCTTTATTACATGCTGGATTTTCACCTAACTTTGCAAAGGAAGTGTCTTTTACTATGTATTTCCATTCTCCATAGTGAGGAGATAGAAACATTTTGGAGCCTCAAGGAGAAACTCGGATTTTCTCTCTTTGTATGATGATAGTGATTGAGTCCAATGAAATCCAGCTTTGACACACCTCAAACTCTGTCTACAGGTCATACAACAGCTTGCTTTTCACACGTGTGAACTAAGGATTAAGTTTTTGATCAATGCTTTGATTGTCTCTACTTGTTTTCTATCAAGCTGTTAAACTAGATCTTGTTTTTGGTTGACTAGTATATGATAGATTGTATCAAGCACAAAATCAACCTTGTGGATCATTCAGAGATCCATTTATGGTCCTTAGTACTATACTTTCAACATGGTATCAGAGCCAAGTACAAGGCTATTGATCAGTGTTTAAGACTAATCCAGTTTTAGCAAGTTTTTGGGTGCAAAAAGCTAGTATTGGAAGGGCTAAAGAGGCTTGGAAATCTTAAAAATCAATCTATGAGTCTAGTAACACTTCAAGGGTTCTCATGCCTAGGAATCATATTCTGCAAAGCATGAAGAGGAGTGTTGAGAGTGCACAGGATTATGTGCTCAGAATCAAATCTGTAAATAGGGAGTCAGCTTCCATTGGAGAGAAGATTCAAGATGAAGAGCTTGTTCAGATTGTCCTTAATGGTCTAGGGAGTGGCTTTTCTAATTTGGTCCAAAGCTTTGCAATCCAAGACACTTTGCCCACTACTATAGAAAAACTTCATAGTATATTAGTGGCTGAAGAGTGTAGGATGATGCACACCAATGCAACAATGAATTCTATGTCTCTGCAGGATGGTGATGAGAAAGCAAATTTCTCATTCAAAGGCAAGAAGAAGACCAATGGCCCGGTTTTTTCTGTGGAAAGAAAGGACATTTTGCATCAGAATGTCTCAAGAAGAAGAAGGCACAAGAGAGCAAACAAAGCAACAACACACATCAGGAGGAGGAGGAGGATGAAAAAGAGTCATCTTTGATGGTTTCCAACAAACCTCCATCATCCAAGAGCAACACCAATGATTCTTGGTGGATTGTTAGTGGGGCTAGCTCCCACATGACATATCAAAAGGACATTTTTCCCACTTTACTTTCTTACAATGATGTACATAGATCAATCTATACTGCGGAATAGGTGTTGGCCAATTAATGGATAATGGCCTTGATGTACAATTTAAACAGGGAGTTTGTTCCATCCTTAGAAATGATGAATGTATAGCTAAAGGCTTTAAGCAAGATAGATTGTTTAAGCTTGATATTGATATTGTAGTGGAGAGTGTTAACTTGGCAAAGGTGGAGATATCAAAGGTAGAACTATGGCACAAAAACTTCAAAGCCATGGAAACTATGTGTGCAAAGGAGCACTTGGCCTCCCCAAGCATTTGTCAAAGTGTGGGAAGATATGTGAAGCATGTAGCCTCTCAAAGGCTCACAAACTACCCTTCTCAAGATCTATATCAAGATCAAGCTCTCCTCTTGAACTCATCCATTCGGATGTTCATAGCTTTTCACATGAGCCTAATGGTGGTGCCAAGTATTATGTAATCTTCATTGATGACTATTCTAAATATTGTTGGATGTACCTCTTGTCTAGCAAAAATTTTCGTGAGTTTCTATATCATTTTTTTAGGATCCTGCGAGAAAGTTTTGCAAAACGTTCTAGAATCTTTCTAGCATATTTTCGAGAATCTCTCGACCTACTTTTTGTATTCCTCCATTAAAGATGATGGCCACGTGATCATCATTTTTCACATGTGTGTACGCTCACATATCAAAACAAATATCGTTTCTTCTTAATTTAATTTTTTTCCTTTTCACAAATGGTCTTCCGTAATTAAAGATCGATCTGTCAAAACGATTCTTTTGTAAAGTTCAAGACTTTGGTAGAAAATCATCCTAGTACCAAGATTAAGGTATTAAGGAGTGGTTTGTTTTGTTTTTGCGAACGATTTTGTTTCTTTGAATTTTCTTTTGTGCGGAAGCTCACAAGAACCTAGACACGTGACTATAGATCACAGAACAGATTTCATTCTAGCAATCAAGAAAAAGGAAGACAAGGAGATGCATGAAAAATAGAGCAATCAAATATGAAATCTAAAGGTCAATTTATCATCTATTTCAATCGTCCAAAACAGGAGGCCCTGGGTGTGTTGTATTGAAGGCAACATTGTTGGAGACTACTTAAAGGTTTCCAAAATGGAAGAGTGTGCTTCATTGAATGCAACATTGTTGGCTAATAGATCAAACCGGACAACAATTAAATATGGAAATGGTTATAAATACTATTGAAATAAAAGCATATTACTCTGTGTCAATTCACCTTATGTACGGTTTTGGCTTGTTTCGAATATATAGTATCTCTGAATGTGTGTGGTAGTTTTTTATATATAGCATGATACTAAGTTTATTACCAGCAAGAGAATGAGAGAGCAAGAGAGGGAGCGAGGGGGTTTTCTTTTTTGGGAGGGGGGGGCTGGCCAGGCCACGGTGGCTTGGCGAGAGAGAGAGAGAGAGAGAGAGAGAGAGAGAGAGAGAGAGAGAGAGAGAGAGAGAGAGAGAGAGAGAGAGAGAGAGAGAGAGTTTGTTGATGCCCTACAACCAATGTTGCAGATTCACTAGCAATGTTCTACTGACATTGTTTCAAAAGGATTTGGAGCTATGCGTTGATGAATGGGTGTGTGGAGATGATGGAGCATGGATCATATGATAGAAGGATTGATAGCGGTCAATTTGCAAGAAAAATTGGCTGAATTGGATCGTCAGAAATTTGCCAATCAGTCATGAACTCACCCGAAAATTGTGTGAAGTAAAAATTAAGTGGGCGGCTGACGTATTTATATGAAAATTTTCTTAGGTTAGCTGTCAGCTGCAATTTCATCGGATGCAAATGACTCGTCGGACATAATTTTGTCAAATGCAACGTCGGAGGGAATGTCGGGTGCAATGCCGCGCTTTATCGACGTAGCGTATTATAAAATTACGATAATAACCCGTATGGCCTAGAAAGACATAAATTTCTTCATTGTACCTAGTAGGGGCCCTTCTAGAATCACCCTGATCTTTTTAGGATCAATGGTGATACCATTTTGAGAAATGATATGGCCCAATACCACACCATGGGTAACCTAGATTTGGCACTTTTTGGGATTCAATGAAATTTCAAGCCTTCGACATCAAACAAACACTTGTTCCAGGGCATCGAGATGCTTATCCGCTAAAGAATGTACACCAAGATCGTCGAGATAAATCTCTAGATTCTTGTGTAATAGATCCTTGAAAGCTCGTTGCATCACCCTTTGGAATGCCGATGGGGCATTGCACAAACAACATAACAATATACACGAATGTGCCAAACATTGTAACAAACTCCGTTTTGAAACGATCTTCAGGAGCAATTTGGACTAAGAAATAGCCACTAAAATTGTCCAGAAAGCTAGAAGCTTCTGCTCCTACCATATCTTCGAGGATTTATGTGGTCAAAGGTAATGGGAAGTGATCTTTCTCTATTTGATCATTAAGTGTCTTTAAATCCATGCAGATACGGAGTTTATCATTTTTCTTTGGTACCACCACAATTGGCGATACCCAACTTGTGTGCTCGATTTCATAAATGAAACCAGCATCGAGAAGCTTCTAAATATCTTCTCTTATCTTCTTTCAATGGGTAGGATTGGTGCAATAAGATTTTGCTCTCACAAGTATTGCACCATTCTGTAGTGGGATTGTATGCACTACAATCAAGAGAAACTCCCTTCATTTCTTTATAACTCCACGCAAACACATCTCTGTATTTGTGCAATAACATTTCCAGATCCCATAATTGGGTTGGATTCAGACGGGCTCCTATGTGAACGACACGGTCTATGTCTTCATCACTATCCTTTAGATTTAGAGAAATGGTCTTTGCAGGTCTCTCAAAAGAAGTTGATGGTGGTTGAGGCTCCCATTTTGGCTTTACCATATCGATGATCACATCATCAGTCGTGTAATTTTTAAAGTGCTATGAAACATCATATAGTGGATCATCAACTATCTCCTGAGTGGGATCTTAGGAATGTCCTCTACAAGTTTGCTTGTAGATGATGAAGCTTGACTAGGATTTTTTGGTTTTTGTCAAAGGTTTGATTGGTTGTTTCAGCTTTTCGTGCATTTGGAATTGCTTATTAGTCAATCTTACATCAACCTTTGGTTTGTTTTTTAGCATGTGAGATGTTTGTATATTTTTAGTACTAGGCATGCATGGATTTTTTTTGTGTTTTTCGCGAACGAAGTCTTCATCAATGGTGCTTAAGACTTCATCATTGTGTACGTCCCATTGATAGACTTTTAATTTTGGTTGGTATACATGAGTGTTTATTGGTTGTGGATGGCCAATGGTGATGGAAGTTTAATCTCTTTCGATATACGATGCTTTCCTAATCTCTCCAGATCCAGCATGTGGATAAGCTGGTCTTTAGATAACTCATTTTCTCTCACTAGTAGAATGCCATCGTCACTAGTGGATACTTCAGTAAGAAAAGCATTTTTAGGTATCCACTCAACAAGGAGTGCATTTATCATGTATAAAGGTAGGATGAGAGTGTTGATATCCATGGAGTTTATGGTTTGCTTGGTTTGTCATAAATAAGTGGGAATGAGCAGAAGAACAGTCAAATTGAAAGATTCACAAATGCACAAAGAATGATACAGTAGTAGGACTGAAAGATTGCACTCTAATCAAAAATCAAAACAATGAGTACAATTGCTTGAAGTAATAACTTCAGCTTACAGTTGTTGAGTGTGATAACGCTGGCTATTTTTTGAATAATCTCAAAATCTATTTTTAGATGAAGATTCTAGGATAATATCTTACAAAATATCTGAAACTACCTTCTGTTGCAGTTATTACAATCGCCTCATTACAGTTAATGTATGTACAAAGTGGGTGGACTGTCAACGTGAAGTCGTTGGTTCGGATTTAGACCGACAATATCAAAATTTACAAGTATCAAAAAATATACACTGGCTCAAAAAATACAGAATCTTTCGAGTCGATCCAGTATCGAAAATTCTGAAAACTTCGATCCTAAACTTTCGATCCCTTGAACATAAATTTGAGCCCTCTGTTCTGGTTTTTTAAGATGCTCATTATTGAATGGATTTGAGGCTGAGCATCGAATTCCAACACTCCACCTTAATGCGGATCCTAAAAACTTTTGATTTTTAGATTCAACATGTCATTGAATCTGAGATGGTGATCCTTTGACAGAGCCTTCGTGAAGTAATTTGTTGTCATTGATTATGTCTTGCAGTAGACTAAGGATACCTCCTTGCTTTGCACTTTCTCTCTCAAATAGTGATACTTAATTTTTTATGCTTGCTTCGAGAATGAAATCTCGGATTGAGAGAGAGAGCTATGGTGCTTTGGTTGTCACAAAATATGGTCGTTGGATGTGACTGTGCAAGGTCAATTTCTGCTAGCAAGTGCCTCAGCCAATTTGCCTCCTTTGTAGCATTTGTGGCAGCAATGTACTCTGATTAGTTAATGATAATGCTACTGAGGTCTGCTTTCAGCTGTTCCACGAGATTGGGTCTTGATTGTATAAAAATACAAAACTAAAAGTAGACATTCTAGTATCGAAATCTCTTGCCCAATCTGCATCTGTGTATCCTTCAAGCATGTTAGAAGGTTGGCTGCCTCCATAATAGATACTAAGATGTTTGGTTGTCTGAATGTACTTCATGACTTTTGTGAGCACTTTCCAATGGGTTAGACCTGGATTTGATAGAAACTGGCTAAGTGAACTGATTGAATACGCAATGTCGAGTCGAGTGCAAATCATTGTATACATTAGTGAGCTGATGATGGAGTGAAATGGATATTGCTTCATCTCCTCTATGACAATTTGGTGGATATGTTGTTGGTTACAGTCTCAGATGCAGTTGTTGGCTGCTTGTTGAATATAGGATCGTTGGATGCACGTCGGATACCGGATTGTCGGATGCATGTTGGATACAAGATCGTCGAATGCACATCGGCGTTGGATGCACGTCGGATAGAAAATCGTCGAATGCATGTCAGATACAAGATCTTTGGATGTACATCGGATAGAAAATTGTCAGATGCACGTCGAATAGAAAATCATCAGAGGCAATTGCGAGAATCTCGAAAGATTTATCGAATGAAATCTCGGATGGAAATTCGTCGAATGCAAATGTGAGAGTCCTGAAGGATCTGTCGGATGAAATTTCGGATATAAATTTATCAGATGCAATTTAAAGTCTGGTTTTCGAGTGCATGTCGGATGTATTTTTAGGTTTGGTTGTCGAGTGCACGATGGTTCTAAACTCAGATTATCCTTCCTCCCTTAAAAGAGTGCGTGGAACAGTAGAGAGCGGTGGGGCAGTGGATTTGTTAAACTGTTTTAGTTTAGGTTCGGATGGAATGCTAAATTCAGAGAGGAGATTGAATGCGTGCTTGTACAAAAATGAATGCAAGAAATCAAGCAGGCAGTCACAATGACAGAGAACTAGAAGATGGATTGTAAGATATGAGTTCTTCAACACGATTTAAGCAGATTATCATTAGGGCAACGATGCCAATGTTTGCTGATTCCCTACAACTCAATGTTGTAGATTCGCTAGCAATGTTATACTGACATTGTTTCAGAATCCTATCAGCCCACATTTGACAGAGCTCTGTTACTCTTCTCAAATCTCTATCTATTTGCAGTGTAATGGTGATGTTACCCACCTGTCAGATTTCGCACATCTACAACCTAATCTCGATCCTTGACTGTTGAATGGAAGCTCAACTTAAATATGAGATCTATCAGGAATCATAGACCTACATTCTACAGTCTGCTTCAAATATTTCTTGGGTTCTTATAGAATGCAAATTATTACTAATCTAATCTAAGCAAGAAACAAAGAATAAGATTAAATCTAATCCTACTAAAAACACTAGTACAACACAACTGAATCTTACTAAGAACTGTGATTCCTACATAGTTTTTATTTCAAGTATCACTCAACATTTGTAATAAAAACTCCTCAGAGAGCCAAGCACAAAGCAGCATCAAATGTGAATGGGCAAGATCAACCACTAAGCCATGCACATCTACCTGATTCTAATCACAAAACCAATTCTGAGAGAGAAAAGAAACAACAACAAGCACATTTATACACAAGTACCCAAAATAAATGCATGAAAAGAGAGCATATAAGGAAATGCACGTGGAAGGATCTTCAATTGTCAAAGCAACAACATTTCAGTACATATTTTATCGTGGAGGAGGCCTCTATATATACCCGAGAGAGAGAGAGAGAGAGAGAGAGAGAGAGAGAGAGAGAGAGAGAGAGAGAGAGAGAGAGAGAGAGAGAGAGAGAGAGAGAGAGAGAGAGAGAGAGAGAGAGAGAGAGAGAGAGAGAGAGAGAGAGAGAGAGAGAGAGAGAGAGAGAGAGAGAGAGAGAGAGAGAGAGAACCATCCGAGTGAGTGAGAGAGCATCCGAACAAGACCGTGAAAATCGTGAGTCAAAGCATTTAGGCCGCATAGGGACCATGAGAGAGAGAGAGAGAGAGAGAGAGAGAGAGAGAGAGAGAGAGAGAGAGAGAGAGAGAGAGAGAGAGAGAGAGAGAGAGAGAGAGAGAGAGAGAGAGAGAGAGAGAGAGAGAGAGAGAGAGAGAGAGAGAGAGAGAGACCATGTAGTTTGATGTTAACCCAGAGCATTTATGCCGCATAGGGACCGTGAAAACTGTGAGTGAGAGAGAGAACCATCCAAGTGAGAGAGAGAGAGAGAGAGAGAGAGAGAGAGAGAGAGAGAGAGAGAGAGAGAGAGAGAGAGAGAGAGAGAGAGAGAGAGAGAGACCGTGAGAACTATGAGTCAGAGCATTTATGCCGCATAGGGACTGTGAGAGAGAGAAATGCGGTCGTATGCGGTCAAAATGGGATCCTGTGCGGTGTGTGTGAGAGAGAGCATCCGAGTGAGTGTGGTTTGCGGTTGTTTCAAAGTATTTAGGCTGCATAGGGACCGTGAGAACCGTGAGTGATAGCATTTAGGCCGCATAGGGACCGTGAGAACCGTGAGAGAGAGAGAGAGAGAGAGAGAGAGAGAGAGAGAGAGAGAGAGAGAGAGAGAGAGAGAGAGAGAGAGAGAGAGAGAGAGAGAGAGAGAGAGAGAGAGAGAGAGAGAGAGAGAGAGAGAGAGAGAGAGAGAGAGAGAGAGAGAGAGAGAGAGAGAGAGAGAGAGAGAGAGAGAGAGAGAGAGAGAGAGAGAGAGAGAGAGAGAGAGAGAGAGAGCGATCCAGTCAGTCTGCTTGCTATTCATTAATCTGATTTGATCGATGGGCGATCTGTGGACTCATCCAAGTGCATAATCTAATCTAGGTCATCGCCCTCACCCTTTGTGAGAGAGAGAGAGAGAGAGAGAGAGAGAGAGAGAGAGAGAGAGAGAGAGAGAGAGAGAGAGAGAGAGAGAGAGAGAGAGAGAGAGAGAGAGAGAGAGAGAGAGAGAGAGAGAGAGAGAGAGAGAGAGAGAGAGAGAGAGAGAGAGAGAGAGAGAGAGAGAGAGAGAGAGAGAGAGATGTCCTTCTATATTGCTTATGCTCTCAACAAAGTGATGAAAAAGAATTCTTTGTTAATTGTTACTATCTTATTGCATTACTCATACCTCTTTGGAGATATTGAAATCCTTTCATGCGCTAGTATTCTATGTTTTCTCAATATTTTTGTTGATGCACCTCTTTGTATCTAGCAGCTTCTTATCTTCTATATGTCCACTGATTTCATGAGACATATTTTGTCATGTCTTGTGCTTGCTAATAGAGAGATGCTATAGACATCTTCTAATGCAAAGTTTCATTTTTTTTGAGGCTTCAAATGAAAAAGAACTTGTTGTGTCATGTTTATGGCTATAATCGATAGCTTAATTGTTATTGCTCAATGACATCTTGAATTTGGTAGAGATTGTAAAAGTACAGTACTTTGGGGACCAAAAATGGATCTTCAAAGATCCACAAGAGTTATTACGTGCTTACTTACCAATCTATCAGAAAACTAGTTACCAAAAACTTGATCTAGATTGGCAGGTTCACAAACAACAAGCATTGATAATGAAAATACAGATCATTGACACAAATCCGAGTTGGCACGTGTGTACTGCAAGCTATTGTACGACCTACAAGCTGAGTTTGACCAAGATCCGAGAGCACTCATTTGATCAAACAACCAATTTACTCTTAATTGGTTCATAACAATTTTTAGATCACTGAGACATAAAAACTTGTTCTCAAATGAGTCATTACACATCTTATCTTCAAATTCCTTCTTGATGAATCCCTCAAGTTGCCTCATGTAGTTCTCATAGCATACCTCGGTTTGCCTCATGTAGATCTCATAGCAAATGGTTCATCAAGCATTGAAGTAAGAAAAGTGTTGAAAGTGAATGGTTGAGAATCTTCCCCTTGATTACCTTTGCCAAGATAAGTGAGCCTTGAAGGCTCAGCCCTTGCCTTTGTGGACCTTCTTGGAGCACTTGATCTTTGAGGGGGATCCTCAAGATCTCCATTACTTTGTTGCTCCTCCTCGATCCTTGCAAGATCATTGACACCAAGGTTGTTGATTTCACTTTCATTCACACAAGATACTAGATGGATCCAAGCATCTCTTGTATAAACATCTAAGAATGTTTCATGCATCTTATCATCACTACTTAGTACATGAGAAAAAGAGTGTACATTTGAATGAATGATTTCCTCTTTTGCCTTTGCAATTTTACTTAGAATTTGCTTTGCACAGGAACACAGATCATGCTACACAGTAACACAGACAGAAAATCACTCTCCTCAGCAAGATCACATAGCAACTGTGTTTTTCAAAATGAAATTACACTATACATATAGTTGTTCACTCAGGCAACCCATGCATGACCCAGGTTGCCGTTGGCGGGACGCGTGTCCCGTCGACTTGCCTTGTGGCAAGGCCAACTGATCCTTATCCATTGATAGGACCCACAATACAGTAACACAGTGATTCTAACTTTAATTCTAACTCTCTCCCTTAAAGTAGAGTCACTTTTTATACAGTCATATACATAGCTTTAAAGTCAACAAACTTTAAGTATAGAAATCTTTGATCTAAACTTATCAAACTTTTCTCCAGTAAGTGGCTTAGTGAAAATATCAGCTAGTTGTTCTTCTGTGCTACAATGAACAACATGAATTTCACAACTCAGCAGCCTCTCACGTATGAAGTGATATTGAATCTTAATGTGTTTAGTTCTTGCATGGAACATTGGATTCTTTGCTAGCTGAATGCCACTCTGACTATCGCTATGTAAAGTCGTGGGATTTTTCTACTTCATGCCAATTTCTTCCAAGATTTGTCTCAAACATATAGCTTCTTGTGTAGCACTACACATTGCCTTATACTCTGCTTCTGTGGTGGAAAGAGCAATTGTACTTTGCTTCTTACTAGACCAGGAAAAGCAATTACCACAAAACTGAAATATATATCCTGTGGTGGATCTACGATCATCATAGTCACCTCCCCAGTCCGCATCCACATAGCCACACAACTCAGGTAAACCATCATGCTTCCTGTAAATCAAGCCATACTCTAAAGTGCCTTTCACATAACACAAAATGCGTTTAGCTGCTTTCCAATGCGTTTTCGTAGGTGCTACCATGACTTACAATGCCAACAACATAGCATATATCTGGTCTAGTTGTGGTAAGGTAAATCAAGCTCCCTACTAACTGTATATATAGCGTAGCATCAAATGACTGTGATTCATCAAGCTTAGAAAGCTTTTTACCTGGTTCAATAGGAGTGTTTACTGGTTTGCAATCCTGCAACCTAAACCTGTGCAGCAACTCTTTGACATACTTCACTTGTGTTAAATCCACTTCGTGTCCTTTTTGCCACACTTCTACTCCATGGCAGTAATGCATCAGGCTGAGATCCGTCATCTCAAATTGTTCCATGAGGCCTTTCTTGATCATGTCTATCATCTCTTGATTATTTCCCGTAATAATCAAGTCATCAACATAAAGAGCATTCAAAGCAACCATACCATCAAAGCATAAGACATATAGATTTGGATCAGAATGTGTTTTCACCATCCCCTTTGAACGAGAGTAGGCATCAATCCTGCTATACCACGCACGTGGTGCTTGTTTAAGACCATAAAGCGCTTTCTTCAAGCGACATACTTTATTTTCCGTCCTTTTGTTACAAAGCCTTCAGGTTGATCCATGAACACTTCTTCTTCTAACTCACCATTTAGAAAAGCAGATTTCACATTCATCTGATGCAAAGGCCAACCAAAATGTGAAGCTAAAGCAATAAGTAGATGTAGAGTATTCCACTTACAAACTGGCGCAAAGGTCTCCTCATAGTCAATGCCTTTATTTTGTGCGTACCCTTTGATCACCAATCTTGCTTTGTGCTTTGCTATACTTCCATCTGCATGGTACTTAGTCCTATATACCCATTTGCAACCAATGGGTTTCTTGCCAACTGGTGGTTCTACTAAGTCCCATGTGCTATGCTTAGCAATTGACTCCATCTCCTCTCCCATGGCCTTGATCCAAATGTCATCATCCTTCGCTTCACCATAAGTCGAAGGTTCTTTGCTTTGAATAATGCTAGATAAGAGAGCATAATTTGCTTCATACCTTTCAGGTAGTATCTTCTCTCTTGTTGATCTTCGTAGCTCTCCCTGGTTAGATGATCCTGGAAAGTCATCTATGTCGCGGCTCTCCATCAATCTCTCAAACCACTTAGGGAGCTTTCTGTCAGGTGATCGGCTTCCTGGTGAAAATGTATCCCATGATACATCCTTCTCCTTGCATTTGTCACCTGCAACTTCAATCCTTCTTGCACCAAAAGGTTTGTCCCTACCTCTCCAACCTGTTTCTTGAGGTTGAGTAGTAGTATCTTGAGATGTATCCTCATGTTCATCACTCGGAAGGTCAATGAGTGGATCATCATCAGGTGGTATCCTCACTATACCATCTTTCCTACTGGATGTGTCTATCTTCTCAACATCTTCGTCTTCATACATCTTGGATTCATCAAACATAACATCTCGGCTTATATGGATTTTGTTTTCGACTGGATCAAAACATCTATAGCCCTTCACACGATCATCATATCCTAGGAATATGCACTTGATACCTTTTACATCAAGTTTACGTCTCTCTTCCTTAGGAATGTGTACAAAGGCCTTACATCCAAAGACTCACAAGTGGTTCACCTTTGGCTTCTTCTTTGTGAATGCTTCCTCAGGTGTTATTTTTGGTATGGCAATGGTAGGACTTTTATTTTGAAGATAGACTACCGTGCTACATGCTTCTGACCAAAAATCTTTTAATAGTTTCATCTCAACTAGCATAGATCTGGCACTTTTCACAATCGTATGATTTTTGCGCTCAGCTACACCATTGAGAGCAGGAGTATGAGCTTGCGTAAATTGTCTTTTAATCCCACATTGATCACAAAGATCATTGAAATCATTAAACTTATGCTCACCTCCACTATCTGATCTTAGGACTTTGATCTTCCTACCTGTCTGATTTTTGACCAAGTTTCTGAAGTTCTTGAGGTTATCAAATGCATCTGATTTCTTCTTCAAGAAGTAGATCCACGTCTTACGTGACATATCATCAATAAAGGTCATGAAATATAAGGCTTTTCCTAAGGACATGGTCCTCATAGGCCCGCATAAATATGTGTGGATTAAATCCAAGATGTTCTTTGCTCTTGCAACACCCCCTTTATTGAACTTCTCTCGATGCTGCTTCCCATATACACAAGATTCGCACATTGATTTCAAGTGATCTTCTATGGTAGGCAGTCTTGTTACCATCTCCAATTTTCTCATCAAACTGAGGCTTCCCAAGTTCAAGTGACCAAGACTCTTGTGCCACAACTCAGTTTGCGAAGGAACGGATGATACAAGTCCATGTTGCCCCTTGATTGTAGCATTCAACCTGTACAATTTTGTATTGGGATCTCTTATTCCATTCGCAATAACTTTGAACTTTTGGTTCGCACCCTTCACAAGGCAACGATCATGGGCGAATTCTACTTTCAACTTTTGATCAGTAATGACTCCAACAGAAAGTAGATTTTCTTCAAACCTGGTACATAAAGTACCTCCCTGATCATCCTGCTTTTGCCATCAGGCAGTTGGATTAAAACTGTTCCTATTCCCTTGATCATGCACACCTCACCATTTTCTTGTGAAACAGATGTTCCATTATCCAACACCTTCAAAGTACTGAACCAATTCTTGTTACCTGTCATGTGTCTTGTGGCTCTTGAGTCAATATACCATGATTGATCATCTTGATTAGATGACAATGCGGATATGAAGATGCTAGAGTCTTCAATCTCACTCTCATCGACAAGGTTACCTGCTTGTTTTGGTTTCCCCTTGCCTTGTTCCACCAAGAATTTGCGACATTCACTCTTCCAATGGCCCTTTTTACCACAATGGAAGCACTTGCCTTTCTTCTTAGTTTTGCTGGAAGATCCCTCATCCTCCTGAGGCTTGGCAAATTGCTGCTTAGACTTCTTCTTGCCCTTGCCCTTGTCTTGTTTTTGGCGTGTCGCAAGTGCCTGATCGTCAGTATTTTGACGTCTAGCTTTCACCATTTCTCGTCGTTGCTCTTCGTGCATCAAGATTCTTGTGAGCTCGTCAAAGGTTGGCAATCTTTCTCTTGATGCTATTCCGCTCACAAACATCTGATAGGGTTCTGCAATGCCGCATAATGCATTATGCACCAGCTCCACATCACGTATGTGCTCTCCAATAGAATGCAGTTCATCTCTCATTGTCTTGATTCTGGTCATGTACGTCTGAATGTGCTCTCCTTGCTCCATGCGGACACTATTCAACTTTGACTTCAGAAACATGATTCTTGACGGATTTGACATCTTGAACTACTCCTTTAGCACATCCCATGCCTGTCTGGGTGTAATAGCATCACAAATGTGGGTAATGATGTGATCCTTCACTGACAAGTTAATGAAGGTCAAAGCTTTCCTCATCTTTTTGTCGAACACTTTGATGTCTGCTTCATTTGGCAGCCTTCTCTCATCACCTGTGACGACTTCCCACACATCTTTCTCCATCAGTATGTTTTTCATTTTGAATTTCCACACTGCATAGTTGGAAACCCCGTCCAATTTGCTACTTTCACTCAAAATGGACTCTCCCATGTTTGCCATCGCAAAACTGCTTGAAACTTCTGCCTTAGGCTAAGAACAGTATGTCGAGGCCAACAGTGATGTCAAAAGTTGAAAATAATGACCTGCACTTTTTTTCTTACCAGGCCACTCGCCGCTTTTCCACCAATTTGAAAGCCAAATCGGCGTCGCCTTCCGAAATGCACTCAATCGTCAACTCCCAACGTGCCCAGTGGAATGGTGAAACTACTTTTGGCGTACTCCGAACACTTTCTCTGCTGCACCCACTCTGTTTTGTTGTACCGTACTTGCAGGTACAATCTGGGTGCCCTTCGTTTGGAGGTTATAGCCTTTCGTTTGGGTCAAAACGGGCAAAGGACCCAAAAATAGGGACTTTTCTAGCTTTTGAACTATTTCTTCACTTTGAAGAAACTTCACTCTTCACTTGTGAAGGGCCCAGCTCAACTTTTAGTATGAAAATTTTTAATGAAGTTGAAGGCCAGAATGCACTTCAATTCTTCAGGGCCCTGTTCAAAGCTCATCCAATGGCTAAACCAAATCTTGTGGTTCAAATTTCTTTCCCATCACAGATTATGGACCGTCGATTCATTTGACACCTCATCTAAAGGTTTAAAGTACATCTGGGCATCGAACCATACTCCTGCAGTCGCTATGGTCTTCAATACACTAAGCTGTTTATTGCGTTGGGCGCGCGAACAGCCCGCGACCTCCCTGTTTGAGGCCGCGCCTCCCTTCTCTGAAAATTATCAGATTAAACTCTCTTGTGGGTCATTTTGAGCACAATCTGAGGCCTGGAGCAGGGTCACCCTACTGAATCCATGACTGTAGAGTGTTCAGTCAGGAAATTCCGTGGAGAAACGGTGATTTTGGCTCAACTTGACAAAGTGGCTTTTTTCACCTTTTTACCGCAAATCTGCTAGGTTAACTGTCTGGAGACAAATCTCTGACATAAACCTCAGAATCTCTCCATGGCTGATTGACAATGTGATTAGCTTCCCTCCCATCCTTACAGAATCCAAAACGGTGCACAAACAGCGAAGAAATCACCAGTTATGTATAAAAATCGTAACCCCAAGTCCGGGTTCAATTTTCAGCTGGCTTCAAAATTGTCAATTTTTCACCAAATTTTTTCCTGTCTGATGCTATGCACAGGCTAATAATCCCTCTGCTGAGCTTAGCAAGCCTCTATAAATTAGAAACCATGCACCAGTGCTTCTCTTTCCGTCTTCAACCCGCCGTAAAGCCCTGAACTCTCAGAAGACAGTTCTCCCAAAGCTCTCTTCAATGGCGACACTGTACTGTGTACACTCCCTGTACGGCTCTGATACCAACTTAGAATTTGCTTTGCATAGGAACACAGATCATGCTACACAGTAACACAGACAGAAAATCACTCTCCTCAGCAAGCTCACATAGCAATTGTCTTTTTCAAAATGAAATTACACTGTACATATAGTTGTTCACTCAGGCAACCCATGCATGACCCAAGTTGTCATTGGCGGGATGCGTGTCCCGTCGACTTGCCTCGTGGCGAGGCCAACTGATCCTTACCCACTGATAGGACCCACAGTATAGTAACACAGTGATTCTAGCTTTAATTTTAACTATTTTAGCATCCAACTTAATCAAACTACCTTGTTTAACACCATTTGCTATGCAAATATCATTCTTCATGATGGAACAAACTCCATGATTGAAGTTGTTAGTAAGTAAAGTAAGTAAATAAGTATATTGAAGTATATGTAAGATGTGATCAAAGAATTATCCTGCGTGATAGATTCTTGATCAAGTGGGAGTGTTAGAGAAGTAGGTTTAGGTCATGTTAGGTTTAGGGCACTTCAATTAGTTTTAGATAATGTGAAGAGTCGTGGGTCCTGAAACATCACGTTCAATCATAACGTCGTCTCTCTCTCTCACGCATCTATGTAGAGGCAAGGCCTCATTCGCTTATCATTCTATATAGTATGTAGTTTAGTAAGTGCGTTCTCTCGTTCTCTCTAATCTGTGTGCAATGTTCTCTCTTTCTCTATTCCACTACTATGATCTATGATTATATCATGGTATCAAAGCTAGTGGGGGTTTCTTTGCCTGTACTTGCTTGAGTGGGGGTGTTGAGGAATGTTTAGTTGCAAGCCACGCACAAGAAAGTGCCGTGGGCTTGAGTGCCCAGAGAAGGCCTTGACAATTCTCAGTGTCCCATAAGTAGCTGCTTGCCTTGAACTCTCCCATATATAGGTTGGGGCTTCTCTATATCCTCTATCCCCTGGTACCAGTCCTTTTGGGGGTTAGACATATGGTGGGTGGCTAGGCGACTGGGGTTGGGATCCCAGTACGAGGCTCACATGGGTACGTGTGTGTGCGTGGCCCTGAGGCCCACATTCTTTACAGAAGTGAACATCTAAACCATCATCCATTAGTTGTCCAACACTAAGCAAGCTCTTGGTAATTGATGGTACAAAAAGGACATTGTCTAGATCCATCCTTTTCCTAGATCCTAGACTCAATGAGATGGTACCAATACCATCTATCTTACATTCTTGATCATTTGCTAAAGAAACAAACTTATTAGCACCATTGAAAGAGTGTAAGGTTGAGAATGTGTCCTTTTGGAAAGTCATGTGGGAGCTAGCCCCACTATCAATCCACCAAGTGTCCTTTGAGTTGCTTTTGCTTGTTGGAGTGGATGTAGATGCCATCAAAGATGAGATCTCCTCATTTCCATCCTCTTCATATGCAAGGTTCCCTTGTTTGTCCTCCTCCTCTTTTGCTCTTAGTCTCTTGTAGCATTCGGATGCGTAATGCCCCTTCTTTCCACAAAAGAAGCATTTTTGCTTTGAATTGTCCTTTGAGCTTGATGCATCATGCTCTTCTTTGGCCTCCTTAGGATGCTTCTTCTTTCCATTGGTCTTCTTTTTGCCCTTGATAAATTGGCTTTCTCATCTCCATCCTGCAAAGACAATGAACTCATTCTTGCCTTGGTGTGGAGCATCCTACACTCTTCACCCACTAATACACTGTGAAGTTTTTTTATACTTGGCAAAGTGTCTTGGATGGCAAAACTTTGGACCAAATTTGCCAATTTCTATCTTCTCACTATGGAGAGATGAAGCTACATAGTAAACTCACTTCCTTTGCAAAGTTAGGTGAAAATCCAGCATGTAATGAGGAAGTAGACTCAACTTTCTTGCCCTAATGTGTAATCTAAGTCTATTTCCTAGAGTTATATATGCCAAGTAGGTACATGGTTGGTCAAAATCTCACCACAATTTTAGGTGTAGGTCCTATAATCTAGGAATCACTACCAAATGGACTTGACCAACTCTCTAAATTCAACCTAGCCTCTATTAGGAGTGGGTTTCCATGTGGCATCTTGGCCTTACATGTGTGGAACCCAATTATACACAATATTTACAATGTTCTACATGGCTAGATTTGCCAAAATAGGCTATTTTTCACAGAGATGTACTCTTCCCCATTGTGAGACCTCAGTGCTTTAATTCTTTTACCAATTTTCATTGACTCAAAGTGGAAATCAAAAGATGATAAAGCTTTTGCACTTATCGTACTCAATATATCAGACACTCAGATTGGCCACGTATTTGAAGTTCAAACTTTGATAGAAGTATGGGACATTCTTAGGTCACTATATGATGTGAGGAACGTGACTTCCAAGTTGCATCTCAGAAAAAAAAAATTCACACTCAAGGTGTCAACTGGTGATTCGCTTTAGAATCACGTTGACCAATTTAAGAATCTCTTGCAACAAATGGCAGCTGTCGACGGATCAGATCAAGACGCAATCATTTTATTTTTTTACTTGCAGTTTCAAGTGCTAAGCTTTTCTCATCCCAATGATCTTAGGACTTCCCATGAGCTAATTTGTGTTGAACCCATCTTTAGATTGTAAAATGTTGGACTTTGCCGCAGATATGGGGACGTGGATGAAAGGCGTTCTTTGGCTTTCCTTGTCTAAGAAATCGGATGTCAGCAAAGAACCATTTTCATGTGTCTCACCACAGAAGTCAACAATTGTGTAAGGGCAAACAAAATTTCAAAAGCATACAGTTCTTCGATGCATACATCATTTTTGGAAGTAGAAGCAGAGGAAGGAAATCTTGTTATCTCACACACCTCCGATGGACACAAGTTCTGCAGCAGTATCGTCATTGAAAGTGAAATTATTCCTTGGTCCTCCAGAAATGTGCAGTTGGTCTTTTCTGCTTTCTATTAAGATGTCAATGATAAGAGTTCATCGTGCCCTGCCAGCATTGCATGTATCTATCATTCCTCACAAAAGAGAGTGACCATGGTGCAGTAGCAGATCAGGCCAGTTGACGGCAGAAGAAGAGCGTAGCCCAGAGAGAGAGAGAGATCAGATCAAAGACGAAGTAGGAGAATGAACTGTGAGAGTGTGGCCAGCGGGCCGGTAGGGATAATCTAGGATCGAATTCTCTAGGGGGTGAGCTCATCTTGCATTCTACCCAGGGTGAAGATCAACCTCCAGCGTCATCTCCAGTACCAGAAAAGATATTTGATGTCTGTTCCTACGTTAAAGGGGTTATAGGGGAAAGCAATCAGCTTCAATGAATCGCAAAGGAGAATCACTCTGTTAGTCCAACTACTTCCAAGCAACCACTTCGACCTTTTCTAAATTCGAGGAGTGAATTTTTTTTTTCCAAGAAATGCATCATTTCTATTCTGATTATCACTTTTTTTGTGTGAGAGAGAGCTTGCTACTCACGATCCAGAGAGAGAGAGACCCGCCTGTTGCTCACGATAGACAAAGAGATCTTGGAAGGAGGATCTTGAGAGACGGAGGAAAGGAGAGATGGATCTTGGAGAGGGGGGGAGGGAGAGACAAAGAGGGAGAGAGACAAAGAGAGGGAGGGAGAGGGGTAGAGAAACATTTGAATTTTGAATTGGAAGATGGGACCAAGGGAAGGTGCAATATGCATGCATGGGGAGGAGGCCCCATACATGCATCCTCCTCCCCACTTTTTAGTTCAAAAAAAGCTCATGCATGGGTGAGGGGAGGAGCATGCATCGGTCCCCTCACTCATGCATCCTCCTCCCATTTAGATCCAAAAAAGGTGCATGCATGGGTGAGGGGAGGAGTATGCACCATACCCATGCGCAAAAGTGGAACAAAGTTTATATATATATATATATATATATATAGATATATATATATGTGTGTGTGTGTGTGTGTATGTATGTATGTATATATGTATATCTATATATATATGTATGTATGTGTATATATATATATATATATATATATATATATATACGTATATATACGTATATGTGTGTGTGTGTGTATATATATATATGTATATATATATATATATATATATATATATATATCATAGGTCCCGCGATACCAAGTACCGCGGATCCCGGTACCGCGGAACCATACTGGTACCGCGATACCATAATATAAATTTTTTTTTATTTAATATTTAAATTT